>CM066329.1:157499844-157764844 GCA_033807585.1 Hydrophis major | reverse complement strand
GCAGTGTAAAAATGTTACCAACCAAAATTGCTGCACTTCCACATAATCTTTAGATCCATTATTTATTTGTATATCTTGTGATATGAGTCTGCTAAAGGGAAGCTTTCAAAGAGCTTTATATTTCTTGATATAGTTCAGTTCCTGAATTTTTATTTTAAAGTAAAAAAATATTGTTTTGAAAAGTGGAATTCTATAAAGCTCTTTAGACTGATTACATTTGTATCATTTTGTTAAAACACAGTTGGTAAGTATAAGAAAAGCTACCCTGATAGTCATTTGTTTTCTTTAATTTCATTTTCTCCAAATCAGTGGCAAGCTGAATACATACATACATGGTATGACACAGTTTTTCCCTTAGTTTTTAAATGTAATTTTCTCCTGCAGTCTTAATCTTTGGAGAGTATTACACAGTCACATTTTGTTTTGTTATAAAAAGAAAACAATTTCTCATATTCATTAACACATAAATTTTGCCAATGAAAAGGGTTGTTTATCCTTTAGTTCTTTAGAAATGACAGTCATTTCCATGTTTTGCTGATTTTTTTTAATAAAACCTCTTTAGTATCATATCAAAAGCATAAGCAATATCATGGGAAACAAAACCTGTCAGAAATCATGACTGAAACTAGTACGGCTGCAGTATTTGACTATCTAACTGATTTCAAGTGTCCTGAATATTTTATATCATTTGTAAGAAATGACAAAATTGTAACCATATTTATTAGTGTAACCATAAACTGAAGATGTGATAATTAAAACAAATAGGAAAAAAGTTCTTTTGATGCCAAAATTGTTGTGTCCAACAACAATTTTTACTCCGGTCCACTCTTTGTATAAAAGGAGATGTCAAACAGAATCAGCTATCTCTCTCTCTCAGCTGGCTGCCTTGTTAACTTGTGGCTAACCATGGCTGAGATACAAATTAGCAATAAAGCCTTGTTAAAGTTAACCTTGCCTCTGCCTCTTCTCTTCCGCACACCAACTACAAAACTGGCAACAAGGGTGGGATCATTAGTAAACTGAGGCAATTCTGAGGTGAAGAGAGAGAGAGTACCACAAGGCTGAAGTCACTACAAAGAGCTGTCACTAAGAGCTGTTACTAACTAATGGCAGCGGCAAATGGCAGCACCACCGAACTTCCTGCCTTTTCATCCAACCACTGAGACATGGACATCATACATCAATAAATTTGAATGCATCATGGATGCCACAAACCTATCTGACATTCCACCGAACAGGAAAAAAGCCTATTTCCTGAGTTTTTGTGAGCCAACTGACTTTGACATGGCCACTGACTTACTGTCACCCCAGACAGTCAAGGCTGTCACTTGGGAAGAGCTGCAGGAGATGCTCGGAAACCATTATGCCCCAAAAACGTCATGCATCGCCCGCTACCATGCTTTTTGGCGAAGAAGTCAAGCGGAGGGAAAATCCATGCATGAGTATATGGCAGTCCTTAGGTCAGCCGCCCTTCAATGTGGTTTCCGAGACCATCTGGATGATATGCTGCTGGACCAGCTCATCTGTAGGGTGAGAGACCTTCAGCTGTAAAGGCGACTGCTTGCAAAAGCTGACCTCAACTTAAAGCAGGAAATCAAGGAAACACAAGCAGCTGAATTGTCAATCCTATTGGCAGCAGAGATCCAAAAAGCAAGCAGCCTTCCTGGGGAAAACCTGACTCCACAGTCCACTATGAAGATACATACTTTGAAGATGAATACTATGAAGAAGAAGAGCAGTAAACCACCTCAAAGTGCCTCAAACCATGCAAAGAAGAAGTCTCCCTACAGACAAGAGACAGCCTAAACCACAGTTGATTTGCCTCAGCTGTGGAGGAAACCATCAGACAGCCACTTGCCATTTCAGAAATGCTGTCTGCCTAAAGTACCAAAAGAAGGGTCATCTGGCTAGAATCTGCCAAGCACCTAGAAACACAAACCTACCTAGAGGTTTCAAACCCAAAAAGGAATGCTATGCCATCAACAAAGCATTCCCAAGAGCTGAGTCATTGCCCTATTGTTTCAATATTAATAAAATTAATGTTGATTTTTTCCTAGAAGGTAGCCACTGTCGAATGGACACCGGGTTCTCCCTATCCCTTCTTTCCTGTAAAACACTGAAGAACCTGGTTCCAGACATTGAAAAGGATCACCTGAACCCCTGCAACCTGGCCTTGAGGGACTATCAGGACAATCCATCCCAGTCCTCAGAACAGGCAAGTTTCTCATTCAGTACAACAATTTTAAGGGTCACCTACCCGTAATTATCATAAATGGGGGCCTGCCGAGCTTACTAGGTTTGGAATGGTTCCACTCACTAAGACTACAAGTGACTGGAGTAAATGCAGTCACTCTCCACAACCTAGAACAATTTCTTGCTAACTATTTAGAAGTTTTCAATGACAAGCTTGGCTGTTACAATGGTACTCCTATTTCCCTTAATGTGGATCCACAGATGGCTGCTATATTGTCATACCTTTGAAACAAGATGGCTCTATTGAAATTTGTTCGGACTACAAGTCTACAATTAACAAAGGGTTCCAACCGAATGCTTACCCTGTGCCAATCATACAGGACCTGCTGCACACCCTAGGTAAAAGTTCCATTTTTACCAAGCTGAACATGATTCAAGCATTCTAGCAATTTCTGGTGGACAATAAGACAGCAGAGGCCCAAACTATCATCACACACAGGGGCACTTTCAAGTGTAAGGATTTGCAATTCGGTGTCAGCATTGTCCCTGGCATCTTACAAACCATTATGGAACGTTTACTGTACAATATCTCAGGTATCATCCCATACTTCAATGGCATCCTTATTGCTGCTAACAGCCCACAAGAACATTTGACATGATTATAAAAAGTACTCCAGTATTTTCAGGACATTGGTCTGAAACTAAACAAAAATAAATGCATTTTTGCAACCTCCCAAATAGACTTCCTAGGGTATCATATTGACTGTGAGGGAATCCACCCTGTGGAGTCTAAGGTATGGGCCATACAGGATGCCCCAGCTCCTCATAACAAGACTGATTTGGGTTCCAAGACACTTTGGAAGTGGGGAGCCATAGACCAGGCCTTTTTCAAGGCACTCAAATCCCTGCTCACTTCAAACAAAGTACTCATTCAGTTCAACAATCCTCTTCCCCTAATATTGATCTGTGATGCTTATGGGTTTGGGGCTGTGGTAGGCCACAGGCTACTAAATGGCCAGGAAGCACCTATCACCTGTTTTTCTAGGACACTCTCCAAGTCTGAAAGGAATTATAGTCAGATAGATAAGGAGGCATTGGCTGCTGTGGCCTCAGTCAAAAGGTTCCATGAATACCTGTATGGACACCAGTTTGACACTCATCACCATCCATCAGCCCTTGCTAGGAATCCTTGCAGGTGAAAACCCAGCCCACAAACTCTCTCCCCCAGAATGACATGCTGGACAGTTTTTTTTGGCTGCATACAGCTACACACTAATGTATAGGCCAGGAAAACATGTGGCCCACACTGATGCCCTGGGCAGATGCCCATTGCCTACCTTGGTTGCTGATCTGCTCCATCAGCCTCTGTGTTCCTGATGGAAGATCTACAATTGCCACTCACAGCTGATGACATCGCATATTCCTCCACCAAAGATGCACAACTATCACAAGTTTTGGGAGGGTGACCCAGAGAAAACTCTCCAGTGGAGTTTCACCCCTTCAAGGCTCACCAAACTGAACTAAAGGGGTGTTTGTTATGGGGAAACAGTGATAATTCCACACCAGCTCAGGCTACACATCATTGAGGTGCTCCATAAGGGGCATCCAGAAATTAACAGAATGAAGGCTTTGGTACAAAGCTATGTGTGGTGGCCTGGACTGGATGAGGCAGTTGCTAATAAAGTTCAAAGTTTCCCTACCTGCCAGATGTCCATACCAGCACCCCGGCTGCCACTCCAGGAGAGTGGGAATACACCAAAACACTTTGGTCTAGGGTACATGTGGATTTAGCAGGCCCCATGCAAAGAAAGAACTTCCTAGTCCTAGTAGATTCATTTTCCAAATGGATAGAGCTGGTCCTCCTTAAGTCAATCACTTCTGAAGCTGTAAGCCAGACCTTAGATAACATCTTCACAACCCATGGATATCCAGACACTCTGGTTTCAGATAACAGGCCCCAATTCACTTCCAGACTCTTTGAGTTATTCCTAGCCCAAAGGGGCATTAGGCATGCCCTGCTTTTCCCTTTTCACCCAGTTTTCAATGGGATGGCAGAGAGAGCTGTAAGATCAGCTTAAAAGGCACTGGGAAGAATAATGGAAGGGGACTGGTCAACCAAGGTAGCCCGGTACCTACTCGTTCAGCAGACCACCCCGAGTGCAGCCACCAACCTCATCCCAGTCAAATTATTAATGAGGAGGAAACTAAGAATTTCCCTTGACCGGCTGCACCCTACCTATGCCCCTAGAACATTCCTGGACCCATCCAGCAGAGTAAGGGAATTTAGGCTGGGGGACCCGGTCTACTCCCACAATTACACAGGGAATTTGCTATGGTTGCTTGGGTGGGTGGAAAAGATAACAGACCTTAAGTCATACTGGGTAAGATTGGCCGATGGGAGACTATGGCGCTGACACATGGACTAACTGAGGAGTCATTGTAGTGCCCCTGCAGGTCCAGTCCAGAGGGAGGCCAAAAACACAGACACTGGGTGGGACAACACCAAAACCCCTTGAAGGCCGATACCAGAACAGTGGTCTCTCAGGGAGGCCCTACCTGAGGAAGCCACACCACCAATGACCAAAGCCTGCTTGCCACCATCCAAGAGGATCCCATCAACATCTGAGATCCTTCTGCAACCAGCCGAGTTCACCCAGGGAAAAGAACCAACATCACCCCCTGTGGAAGGCTCCAGCGCAGCAACAAGTCCTTTCCCATTGCCAGCTCCAGTGGGACTGAGGCGATCAGGGCAAGTGAGTCGTCGCCCCACTTACCTGGCCAGTTACACATGCGCAGTTCCAGGGGGAAGGAGTGTTATGTCCAACAATAGTCTTCACTGTGGTCCACTGTTTGAGCGGGAGTCAGAGAAGACTCTGATCGGCTGAACAATTTGACAGCTCCGTATAAAAGGAGCTGTCAAATGGAATTGGCTATCTCTCTCTCTCTCAGCTGGCTTCCATGTTAGCTTGCAGCTAGCTGCGGCTGAGATACAATTAGCAATAAAGCCTTGTTAGAGTTAGCCTTGTCTCTGCCTCTTCTCTCCTGCATGCCAACTACAAAAATATAATAATTTCAATTTGTATTTATTTGGGCATGGATGACAGAGTCCCTATTTAAAGTCTTATCTATTGTCAGCCATTTTGTTGCAGAATATAGTTGCATTGGAAGAAAAGTGAACAGGAAATTTACACAGATGCTTCAACAGAAATATCAGTTCAATGGTAAAGTTTCAATTCAGCTGAGATACAATTACATGTTCCTGCCACTATCAAAAGTATACTAACAGCAGTAAGTAATTTGAAAGTAGAAAGTGCCTAAATCATTAAAAAAAAAAAAAAAAACAGACTTCAGTTCCAAGCTGGTATGGTCAATGGCATAGAAATATAATTCAAACTATCTAAAAATTGCTTCTTTGTCCCCATAATTATAGTTTTACAACATATTATGAAAGGTGAAGAAAAGAAAAACAGATAAGTGAATAGTTCTCTTATCAATTTTCTTTAGCTAATACAGTTAAAAGCTGCTTGATTTGAGTTCTCTTTTTTGCTTCTAGAAGACTATTCTGCATTACATTTTGAACTCATTAGTTGTCCCCATGTTTACTACCACAATATCCAGCAGCTATTTAAGGATTCTAATCAGTGGTGGGATTCAATTTTTTTTACAACTGGTTCTGTGGGCATGGCTTTGTGGGCGTGGCAAGGGAACGATACTGTAAAATCTCCAGTCAGAGTTGGTATTTGCTGGTTCTCCAAACTACTCAAAATTTCCACTACCAGTTCTCCAAAACTGGTCAGAACCTGCTGAATACTACGTCTGATTCTAATGCTGAACTTCTGAAGCAAATATATGCAAAATTGCTATTACATGTAAACAGCCAGATTTTTAAGGGCAATTTTTGAAGTGTTTTACATACTTAGTTTTCTGTTGTCAGTATGACCTTGGCCAGTACAACTTCAAGACATAAGATATAGACAATCAACACACACAATCTACCAGAGAAATTGATAGAGCAGCAGACAAAAGAATGGTGAAAAGGAATGATTAGAACAAGGACAAAGAAAAACAACAGTGCTGGCAAGGATTTTCTGTCAAAGTTTGGTAGCTCTTTGACCTAAACTTCACAATAAAAGCATTAAAAGAATTGACACCCACATACACCCACACAAAACCATCACTGTATTCTCTTCTTCTGAGAAAGATAATTGTAAAAGCCATAGTTTCAAAACTAAGACCAACTGAATGAAAAGGAACAGTTATCTATTCAAGGACAAACATGTGAATTATTGAGTAAAGCAGCAATTGTAATCAACTTGACTATATTTTTCTATGTTACACATTTTTTAAAAAGAAACAAATCTAAATGCACAGAGTTATACAATTTCCATGGGTAGAATCTTATGAAGAAATAAAAAATCTTTACTTATGAAAACTCATGGTACAGAAACTTTAGGGAATACACTATTTGAAAAGACTCTGGACTATGCCTGAATTATAACAAAAAATCAGAAGGGGACTACAATTAATTAATAGATATTCTAACAGCTTTTAAAGATTTCAAAGATCAGTATATACTGATTATTTTTACTGCTTACAATAATAATGGGTTTGAAGTTCAATTCACCTGGGAACAAACCCAATTAAAATAATTTGAATTATATCCTGCTTAAGACTGTGTTGTAGACTAGAAATCAATGATATGTCTTTCTATCTTTTTCTGTTTAATAGTAATTTGTGGTAAAAATCATGTTTAGATACTTTAAATATTTTATATGCTTAATCTATTTTTGGTCCAAAGTTGTCTAAGACAGAAAATAAATTATTCATATAATCAACCAACTTAAAATCATTGAAAATTACAAAAATTCAAAAGAGTTACTGTAAAACAACAAAATGTGATAAATTAAATACTCTCTCCAAATTCCTGTTAAAATAAACAACCTCAAAAGTCAATGCCAATGAATATCCTGAAATATAATATGAAATATGTTGTAATCAAGACACAAAGTACAGCATCCAAAAGTAGTCTTAGACAGATTCACTCTTCACTCTATTTTGGGATCAAATTTGACAATCATACTTTTTGATACCTACACAAAATTGCTGGAGAAATGTTGGGTATTCTTTCTCTGTCATCAGTGTGTGCATGAGAGTTAACTGATAGGTGTTTTTTCTCTTACGTATTCAATAAGTCAATGGGTACTCTGAATTAGTGTTCAAGTCAGATTAAATTACAGTAAGAGGAAAACAATAGTTAGGAAGAAAACAATAAGAAGTTTACTATCCCAGACATAGGCTATTACCTCTTCTGAATACTGAGAATATATTCTTAGATTCTAACATATAAGTCTTTTGGAGGAGGAGGAGGAGGAAGAGGAGGAGGAGGAGGAGGAATTTTATGCTAATATTTTATTCTACTTTTCCTTACTAAAATGTAAATTAAAAATCATTTAAGCATAAATTGCTTTTCTCATGTTTGCATCATTCTTTATACAGTATAAGCAAAATATAAGTCAGAGTGAACTGCAGGATTGCAAGGTAAAGGCATACTGGCAGAACAAATGATAGATTATCCAATGTAATAGTGATGTGTAATTTTCTGTAAAATCTGTATTTATATAGCAGCACAGATCATTACTGTCTATATTTTTAGAGTTATTTATTATATTATTACTTTTTTTGTAACAAAACAATATTAAAAATAAACTAAAAGTAATATATATTAATATGCATGCATACATATAAACTTATAGTAAATAGTCACTTGTTTAGCAATGAATTTACTGCTACATTATGAAAAATAAATGTTAATATTATAAAACATCACAAAATCTCTGCTATAGTAAAAAATACTGACACATAATTTGATTTAATAGAAAACAGTGCTTTTTTTTTTTTTTTTTTTCAAAACAGCTCATACATTTCTAACAACCATTCCTTGACATCTGGGATAATATTATTTTCCCAAATTTTTAATATAATTCTTTTTGCAATTTTATTTACCATGTTTCTCATATAATAAGGCTGGGTCTTATTTTTTTTTGAGCCCCGAAAAAATGGCTAGGTTGTCTTTTCGGGGTGATTTAATTCCCCCCCCCTTGCATCTTCGGGCAGGTGGGTGGCAATGGCTTGGATGTTGACTTCGGTGTTGGTGGGACACTTTTTATCAGGGTCAATGCAGGCAGCACTATATCCGGGTGTGCAACAAAAGCACTTCCTAACAGCAAGCCCCCCCGCCATTTTCCCCCCATTTCGCATGTTTTAATATAGGCCTTAATTTGGGGGGAGCGGCTTAATTTCATTTTATGCCTATAAAACATACTGGGACTTCTTATTGGGGGAGGCCGTATTGTTAGAGAAACAGGGTATTTATTTTGTCTATGGCAAAAATGTTAAAAAGCACATTACAATTACATTCTCTTTTTTAAAAAATAAATTTTATTAAGTTTCTAAATTTTAAAAACACAAAATAAAACTTTATACATTGTTATCAACATCAAGACATCTTTTGCATCTCCTCACATTTTTCATTATATGTATTTACTTATTCCTTTACCATTATATCTTACTCTTACTATAAATCAATATATTTTATCCTTCCATCTCAATCTTCTCCATGGTATATTTACATATTTACATATTCCCTCATTCTTTTCCTAATTGCCATTTTATTTTCTTTTTATTTATAAACTCATACCAGGCATCCCAGGCCCTATAATAAATTGAATGTTCTCTGTCTTTTATTTTCATCATTAGCCTATCCATCTCTATACAATCTATTTTTTTTTTTTTTATAACCATGCCTTCCAGTGGAACCCTTTTTTCCTTCCAGAGTTGTGTGTACGAAATCCTTGCAGCTGTTAATATATGTAACATAATATATCTATCTGTTTTATTGTATTTTTGTGTTATAATACCTAATAAAAAAAAATCTGGATTAAATTCAGTTTTCTGATTTGTAATTTCTTTTATCCATTGTCTAATTGTATTCCAATATTTTTTCACTTCCTGGCATGTCCACCAGGTATGAAAATAAGTGCCTTTTTCTTTTCCACATTTCGAACAATTTGGGTCTGAGTTAAACATCTTCTCTTATGTCCTGTAACAATTTCATTTTTATTCTAGCTTTTTTCCCATCCCAAATAAATTTCCTTATTATTTGATCTAATTCTCTAAAAAAGGTTTTATCCAACCTTATTGGTACAGTTTGAAAAAGATATAGCATTTTTGGTAGGGTAGACATTTTAATTGCCACAATTTTCCCTGGTAATGATAGCTGTAATTTCATCCACATTTCCAATTCTTTTTTGATTTGTATTATTAATTTATCATAGTTATCTTTTTTGATTGAAGAGCATCTTGCTGTTAACCAAATGCCTAAATATTTTACCTTTTTCACACTTTGCATTCCCAATTTTCCTTTTAATCCTTTATTTTTGCTTATCTTTTAAATTTTTAGTCAATAATTTTGTTTTGTTTTTATTAATCTTAAGGCCCCTGTGACCTTGCCAAATTTCTCTATTTCCTTTATTAATTTTACTCCTGTATCCTCTATATCTTCCAAAAAAATTACTATATCATCAGCAAATGCCTGTACCTTATAATGCTCCTTTTTAATTAAAGCCCCTTTGATTTCTACATTTTTCCTAATGTTTTCCAATAAATTTTC
Source organism: Hydrophis major (assembly GCA_033807585.1). Taxonomy (NCBI): domain Eukaryota; kingdom Metazoa; phylum Chordata; class Lepidosauria; order Squamata; family Elapidae; genus Hydrophis; species Hydrophis major. Next base: position 157,754,982 of record CM066329.1, on the reverse strand, counting down.
TAAGGTAAGAATAAAGAGAAGGAGTGACAGTGGGCATCCCTGCCTTACTCCCTTGTTGATCTTGAATGTTTCTGTTCTGTCACCGTTCATTATTACACTGGCCATCTGTGTCGTATAAATTGTCGAAATCAATTTCATAAATATATTGCCAAATTGCATGTTTTTTTAATTGTTATATTATGAACTGCCAATTAACATTGTTGAATGCCTTTTGCGCATCGAGGAAGACCATTGCTAATTGTTTTCCTGGGTTTGCCTCATAATATTCTATTATATTCAATACCATTCTGGTATTATTTTTAATTTGTCTATTCGGTAAGAATCCATTTTGGTCACTATGAATGATCTGATTAAGGGTTTTTTTCAATCTATCTGTCATTATGGACATAAATATTTTATAATCAACATTTAAAAGGGATATGGGCCTATAATTTTGAATTAATTGATGGTCCGAATCTTCTTTTGGGATCAATGCTATGTATGTCTCCCCCCCCCCCCATGACTGAGGTAATTTTGCTGTCGTCCGTACCTCATTATAGAGTTCTAATAACTGCATTTCTAAGTTTTCTTGGAGCATTTTATATAGTTCCCCTGAGAGACCATCTGGTCCCAGTGTCTTATTGTCTTTCTGTTTCAGGATTGCCTCTTGCAGTTCTCTTAATGTTGTTTCCCTGTTTATCTCTTTATCCTCTTCCGGAATCACAGGTAGCCCTTTTTCTTTTAAGTAATGTTAGATATTTCCCTCTGGTACATCTTTCCTCAAAAAAACTTTTAACAATATGTTTTTTCTTTTCAGTTTGATGTTGTAGCATACCATTAGCATCTTTCAATTGGATTGCTCTTTTTTCTTTTTCTTTCTTAAATCTATAGGCTAGCCACCTTCCCGGCTTATTCGTGTGTTCAAAATAATTCTGTTTTATCTTTTTCATGTCCTGTAACGATTCATCTTGTGCTAATATATTCAATTTATGTCTAATTATTATCCTCTCCATATTTGCTATCTTATTATGTGGTTTTATTTCTAGTGTTTTTTCTTACTCCTTAAGAGTATCTAGTAATTTAGATTGTTCTCCTTTTTTTCCTTATATCTACGTGTGTTATATGAAATTTCTAGACCCCTGATATATGCTTTAGTTGTGTCCCATAGGTTTGGAATTGATATTTGTTGTATTTGGTTTTCCTTCAGAAAGAACTCCAATTCTTTTTCCATCACCTTAACACATTCTTTTTCTTTTAGGATCTTCTTGTTTAGCATCCATTTTCTGTTTTTTTCAATCCTTTACAATTACATTCTCAATTAGCAAATATGAAACTGTACATCCCAATGCTCAATACAATTAGATAACTTGACATAGCATAACATTTGACATAAGTGCCCCTCATTCAAGGATTTTTTTGCTATTCAGTGTTCTTTGCTACTGAATGAATGGTCATGATTTAAAAATAGGAATAGCAATAGTACTTAGACTTATATACAGTTTCATTGTGCTTTACAACCCTCTCTAATGGTTTACAAAGCCACTATATTGCCCCCCAACAATCTGGGTCCTCCTTTTACTGATCTTGGCAGGATAGAATGCTGAGTCAACCTTGAGCCAGTAAAATTTGAATTGCCAAACTGCTGGCAGCTGGCAGTCAGCAGAAGTAGCCTGCAGTACTATGTTCTAACTACTGCGCCACCATGGGTGATCTTTAGTAGATTTATGGGAACTTCTTTAATGTTAATATTAAAGATATTAATGTAATATTCAGTTAGATAACAAAGCATTGAAGCTGTGTTTAAACTGAGCATTGCACTCCAATACCATCCATTCATTCAGTGACCAAGGACTAGTTACAAAAGTGTGTTGAATGAGGGACACTTATATCGATTCTTCAGAGTTTCACTCTCCCAGCATGTTTATGATATGTGTCTTGACACCCAGCTCACAATTACACTGGAATGAGTCACTATTATTAGTTTTATTTCTGTAGTGGATTCCATCAAACATGAAAGCAACTCATGTGCCTTTGAGGCACAAAAATATCTGGTCCATATTTTCCCTGGAGAAAATGCTTAAGCTAAACATACTTCCAATACTGTGAATTGGGAAAATGAAATTCTATTTAAAATGAAGAGAAATCCTGAAAATAGTAATTAATAGTACTTTTTTTAAAGTCATGGTCCCAGCTTCTATACAGATTTCCAATAACATGATTTACCAATAATTTTGAAAGTAGATTTTTTTTCCCAAAGCAATGGATATTGATGAATCACATTATTATAACTCAATTTATGTCCTAATATGGCCAAAAATTTCTTGCTGGTCCCACGGCAGGAAACAAAATACCATTTTTTGCTATATGTTGTTCCAAATATTTACCTCAATCACAAAAGAAATAATATTCACTTTCCAATTTAGCTAGTAAGATGTAATAGTCTATTATATTTTCATTCTACTATTAGATATCCGATAAAATATTGGGCCACTGGTATTCTTGCAGATCAAATAAATTAAAACTACTTTCTCCAAATGATAATCTCTACTTAGTTAAGGAAAACCACAGTGGTCCACTATCCCAAATAAATTTCCTCAGTAATTTATCATTTAGAGGAATATTTATTAGATATTAACATAGGGATATAGCCCAACCTACCAAAAACATAACTGTAAAAAACAGATTAGAAATAAAAGTTTTTTTTTAAAAAGTAAGTGAACACCTGACTGATCTTGATGAATACAAACTAGGACCTAATGGATTACATCCCAGAGCTCTAAATGAGGTGGGAGATGTCACCTCAGAACCACTGTACCACATTTTTCAAAAATCATGGAGCACTGGGGAACTACTAGAGGACTGGAAAAGAGCCGATGTGGTTCCCATCTTCAAAAAAAAGGGGGGGCAGGGGGGAAACTGACCTAGAAAACTCCAGACCAATCAGCTTAACATCAATACCAGAATGATACTGGAAAAGATAATTGAAAAAAACAAATCTGCCAACATCTAGAAATGAGTAAAGTAATAACTAGCAGTCAGCATGGGTTTGTTAAAAACAGATCATGTGAAACCAATCTTATTTCATTCTTCAACATAGTGACTAAATTAGTAGACCAGTGAAATACTGTGGACATAATATACTTAGACTTCAGCAAGTCCTTCAACAAAGTAAACCACAACCTATTTCTTGGTAAGCTAGAAAAAAGTAGGATAGATAGCATTACCACCATATGGATTCATAACTGGCTGACAAACCGTGCTCAATTTTTTTGATCATCCTGATCTCGACGATCACACAGCTGCGGTGTTAGGGTATATGGCACACTGTATTGATACTGTCATGGTGGATAAACGAATCCGGGTTTATCCTAATCAAAAACCTTGGATGACCGGGAAGGTTAGATGCTTGTATGCAAGAAACAAGGCTTTTAAGTCTGGGAATGATCTGGATTATAGTGCTGCAAGAACGAACTTGAGGAGAGGCATTAAGCAGGCTAAGGCCGAATATAAGAGGAGAATTGAAGATTGCTTTCTCAGTAATGACATGAGGCAGGTTTGGCAGGGGGTTCATCAACTAATGAACTATAATGCAAAGAAGGTCTCTGCGGATGGTAATGCAGCGGTGGTTGAGGAGTTGAACAACTTTTTTGCTCAATTTGAAATCCATCAAACCGAAACTGTCCCTTTGCCATCATTTACTCAGCAGAGCCTCCCCTTCATTGTGAATGAGCAGGATGTGAGGCAGACAATGAAGGCGGTTAATTCCAGAAAGTCAGCTGGGCCCAACTTAATTCCTGGTCTGGTGGTAAAAGATTGTGCTGAACAGTTAGCTGGGGTATGGACCGGAATTTTTAATCGATCCTTGACACAATGTGTGGTTCCTGTTTGTCTCAAGGCTTCCATCATCGTTCCACTGCCTAAAAAGTTGCCCACAAATGGTCCGAGCGACTATAGGCCGGTGGCACTAACTTCTGTCTTAATGAAGTGCTTTGAGCAGCTAGTTCGAAAGTATATTATCTCCTGCCTTCCCGATTCCTTTGATGGGCTTCAGTTTGCTTACAAAGAAAATAGATCAACCGAGGATGCAATTATCACTGTGCTTCACATGGCCTTATCCCATTTGGAAACACCGGGGAATTATGTAAGAATAGATTTTAGTTCTGCTTTTAATACCATCATGCCGCACAGATTAATAGCTAAGCTTAAAGATCTAGATTTTTCAGATTCTATTTGTTTATGGATATTGGATTTTTTAACAAATTGTCCACAAAGAGTTAAATTGAATGACTATATTTCTACTGTCAAGACACTTAGCATTGGCACTCCACAAGGTTGTGTCCTTAGTCCACTTTTGTTCTCCATCTATTCAGCTGATTGCACAAATAAACATCCCAACAATAGGATAATGAAATTTGCAGACGATACTACGCTTGTAGGACTTATTTCTGGGGATGATGAGTCTGCATATCAGGATGAGGTATTACAGCTATCCCGTTGGTGCAAAAATAATAATCTTCTATTTAATATTAAGAAGACCAAGAAGGTTATAGTGGACTATAGGAAAAAAAAAGAGCAGACATTCAGCCACTGTATATAGAGGGAGTTCGTGTGGAACAGGTGGTTGAATGTAAGTTTCTCGGGACCATCATTACAAATAATCTGACCTGGAGTGCAAACACTGCTGCTTTAATTAAGAAGGCACAACAATGGTTGTATTTACTAAGGATTCTTAGGAAACAACAACTGGCTGAGAGTCTATTGACTACTTTCTATCGGAGTTCAATTGAGAGTATATTATCCTACTGTCTCTGTGTATGGTTCTTGAGCTGCACATTGGCAGAGAAAAAGGCAATTCAGAGGGTGATTAAGATGGCCCAAAACATCATTGGCTGCTCACTTCCCTCTTTGGAAGAACTGTATAGGAATAGATGTAGGAGGAAGATACTTGATATATTGATATATTGAACGACACTTCTCATCCGGGACATCAGCTCTTTGAACTATTACCATCGAGAAGGAGATTTAGGGTATTAAGAACAAGGATGACCAGATTTAAGAACAGTTTTTATCCAAGTGCAGTTTTGAGTTTGAATGCAGGGTCATAAGATTTATGTGGAAGTGAATGGCTGAGAGTAATGGGGTTTTACATTTTTAAATTGCATAGAGATTATTGTATGGTCGGTTGTGTTTAGTTTTAATTTAATTTTTTTTTCTTTTAGTGGTGTTTGTCCAGTTTTACTTGTGGAAGAGCACCTCATTTCGTTGCACCCGCTTGCGAGTGTAATGACAAATAAACTCTTATGTCTTATGTCAATGAGTAGTCCTTAATATGACTTTGTCTACATAGAGGGAAGTAAGCAGTGGGGTACCACAAGGTTCTGTCTTAGGTCCAGTACTCTTTGATATTTTTATAAACAACTTAAATGAGGGAATAGAAGGGGAACTTACAAAGTTTGTGGATGATACTAAGCTGGCAGGAATAGTTAAAACCCTAGAAGATACACTCAAGATCCAGATGGACCATGACAGATTTGAACACTGGGCCCTATCTAACAAAATTAAATTCAATGTAGAGAAAAGTGAAGTCTTAGGAAGAAAAACCAAAAGTACACATATAGAGTGGGTGAAACCAGGCTTAATAGCAGTAACTGTGAGAGGATCTTGGAGTCTTAATGGACAACCAGTTAAATATGAGCTAGCAGCAGCCAAAAAAGCCAAAGCAATCCTAAGTTGCATTAACAGAGGGATACAATCAAGATCAACTGAGGTACTAAATCACTCTATTAAGCTTAGTAAGACCACACTAGAATACTGCATGCAGTTTTGGCCACCACACTATAAGAAGATGTTGAGACTCTAGAAAAAGTGCAAAAAGAGCAAACAGGATGATTAGGGGACTGGAGACTAAAACATATGAAGAACGGTTACAGGAACTGGGCATGGCTAGTCTAGTAAAGAGAAGGACCATGGGAGATGTGATAGCAGTGTTCCAATATCTGAGGGCTGCCACACAGAGGTCAAGCTATTTTCCAAGGCACCTGAAAGTCAGACAAGTAATAATGGATGGAAACTGAACAAGGAGAGATTCAACCTAGAAATAAGGAGAAATTTTCTGACAGAGAAGAGATTGAAATGTTGCAGGGTCTCCTGCTTGGGTGAGGGTTGGACTAGATGACCTACAAGGTCCCTCTTTTAATCTGTAACTAAACCAAACAAACAACATTCATTTCAATAACATTAATTTTGATCTATTCCCTTAAAGAAACTTTAAGCTATCTAATAAAATAGTTATTTACACATTCTATATATTTCGATATATTCTACATCTACATATATTTAAAATCTACACATGTACACATATTTAGAAATAGTTTGAGTACATAAAGCCCAGATATTTAATATGAATAAAAAATAACAAATCCTATCTCTATATATTTTTATTTATTATTATTAAATTTTCTTGCCGTTCATCTTGCTTCCAAGTGACTTGTTTTTTATGTAATAGGATAGCAATAGCAATAGCACTTAGACTCATATACAACTTCATAATGCTTTTTACAGCCCTCTCTAAGTGGTTTACAGGTCAGCGTATTGCCCCCCAACAATCTGGGTCTTCATTTTATCCACCTCAGAAGGATGGAAGGCTTAGTAATCTTGATCTTAGTGAGAATCAAACTGCTGGCAGCCAGCAGAATTAGCCTGCAATACTACATTCTAACCATTGTGACACCATGGTTCAGGATAATATATAATTTATCTCAATATATTTTATAACCAGAAGACTTTCCAAAACATTTCACAGTTTTTATAAAATTAGGCAAATAAGTAAAGTATTGATCTAAAATTGTCAAAATATCATTAATATTCAGGAATAATTTAAACGGACATGTTATCAGCTTAGTATATATTAATTGTCTTTCCATGGTGGCCAAAAGTTTATGACTCGTATTAAATGGGAGGAAAGTAAGTGACCATGTATTCATTATATAATAGAAAATCATATGGAGAATATTTCATGGAAAGCCATATCCAGTCATCACTTGCTTTAAGAATTTAATTGAATCAAAATCAAAGGCTTTTCTCTCGATACAATCTAAAGATACTACAGTACTGAGTCCATTCTGTCCTTTGCTATGCCACTATATCAACTAATAACTAAATTATATGAAGTCTGAATATTTTTTGATAAGCAAGATTAGGAAAAAATAATATCTGCTCAGACTTTTTGCAAGCTTCCTGCCAGTATGGTAGTTAAGATCTTGGTATCTACATTGATTAAGGAAATAGGTCTATAACTGGCACACAATTTAGAATCCTTGCCTTGTTTTAAAATCATTCTCATGTATGCTCATAGAGGAGAATATTTGTAGGTCAGGGTTGACATGAGGGGTCCTTTGTGCTCTCTGAGCTTATTTGTTTTCTTGTAGACATTTCATTACTGATATCAGTGTTCCAAGTAATGCACCCATAGAAAGTAGAACGCCAAGATAGGCAAATTCCTCAAAGAAAAGTTTTATTGGATACATCATATTTTCACAACCGGTGAAAGCTGACTCTAAAAGTTCCTGCGACTTTCACCTAATTAAAAGTTTCCTCCTTCCTCCAAGTCATTGGTCATGCTGTCCAATCCAGGTGCTGGCCAGTTACTTGGTTACTTCACTTCTCTGGCCAGCTATCTGCGAGAATGTCCTTGATTCCCATAGGAAAGATTTATTGTTTTGGCTACAAAATCCTATCTAACTATTTCCCCTTCCCTCTGTTGTGTGGCAACCCTGAAGCTTCCAAGATGGCTTCAACCAAGTTCACTTCAGTGTTGATGATTTGTATTACTAGCACTGATGATGTTACCAAGTTTGGGCAATGAAATGTCTGCAAGAAAACAAGCAAGCTCAGAGAGCACCAAGGACCCTTCATGCCTCATAGAATGATGATGGCAATTCACCATCTTTAAAAAGTCATTATACACCTCCGAAAATATGGGAGCAACAATGTATAAATGCTTTATAGATTCTCATGAAAAGCCACCTGGGCTAGGTGCTTTTTGATTTTCCACAATTGAATAGAATCTAACAGTTCCTGCAGTGAAGAGGAGCTTCCAGAATATCAATATTATCCAATGATAACAATTGAATATCTATCTGACTCAGTAATTGCTTTATCTTATGATGGTTTTCTTGTCATCCAAATTAAATAATAACTAAAATATTAAATAAATAACAAATTAAATAAATAACTAAAAAAAGCCTGATCTGCAGAATCAAAAAGAGTCTGGTCACTATTTCAGAAATCAAAATCTGCTGATTTTGTTGCTTTAAATGATTTGCTAGCCAGTTCCCAAGTTTTCATCAGATACCCAATAGTTTAATTTTAATCTGCTCAGTGAAAACTCTATCTGGTCAGAATGGAAATCTTTTGCTCTGTGAGTTCTCCTGCATAATCCAACAGACTTTCTATAACCGAAGGTTAATGCTTAAGTTTGTTTTTCTTGATTTATGAAAAGAGCATAAACAATAAGATAACCTTTCATACCTTTAAGAATCCCATTCATTCTGAAGAGATGAGATACAACTGATTTCAAAGAAAGATGGTGTACTTACTTATTCCAAAAATATCTTTCATTAATACAATTCCTGAATCCCCTTTTTTTATTTAAATGTGCTCCATAATTTATGGGGGTTTCCTTGCATATTGGAGGATGCAGTCTTGTAGCCTACAGTATACCTGTCAATACAGGTATAGCAATAGTACCTAGTTTTTCTAACCAAGTTGGGACATAAACTAATTAGCCTTTTGATCTTTAAAATACCACTTATTTCTATAGTGATTCAACAATCAACTTTGTGCCCAAAGTTTTAGAGCACAGAACCCTAGAAATAGGCCTGAAGATGTAGTAAGGTATAGGCACTTAGAATCATAGTATGATTTATTTATTTATTTTTATGTCAAACTTTTTAACTGCCTATTTCCCTCCTAGAAGGCTTCTGGGTAATGTACAAACAATATAATAAGGCATTAAAAAGCCAAATAACTTTTTAAAAAAAAAAAAAAAAAAAGTAAAACAATCATTATAAAATTGAAAAAGATGCAGAGTCCCAAGGTGGAGTAACTAGTTCTTAATATAGATGGGGATGGTGTTTGCATGGAGCCAACTAGCCCCTGTCTCCCTCACACAAGGCTACCCAGCTAATATTTGGCCCCTTTGTAGAAGACCAAAAGATGAAGGTAAGATGTTCCACAAAGTAAGGGCACTGGCACAGAAGGCCCTTTTCCTTGGCTCTGCCAGCTGTAGTCTGTAGCATGCTTTTCCTGCCTGAATATGTGAAACAGGCTGATGTGATAGGGCAAAGGCAGTTCTATATCATAAAATCATAGTACTGGAAAAAAAAACTTTGGGGGTTTTCTAGTCCCCTGCCCAAGGTGTCCTTATTCCATCGTGCACAAATGGTTGTCCAGTCTTTTCTTGAAAACCTTCAAGCAATGGCGCAACTACAACTCTGGGAGACAAGCTATTCCATTCAGTTATTGTTGTTACTGTTAAGAAATTTCTCTTTGGACACTTTGCAAAAAGCAGTGACCAGCACTGGATACATTTCTAAAAGGAAACAAACCACCTAGTGTAAATATTAAATATTACAAGAACACTTCAGACAAATGGTTTTCCAGTCTCTTCTTAAAAACTTCCAGTGTTGGAGCATTTACAACTTGATGTCACAAACTCAGTTTTGGCAAGGTAAAGTGAATATGTGGTCAGAAACCAATCAGTACCATAATGTTTCTTTGATTCTTAGTTATTATCCGTGGAACTGAACTGCTTCATAATTTTGTGCTTGTCCTGAATGCCTGATTCTTCCTATCGCCATACCAATATCTTGTTTATATTATTTTGTTGTTTAAGGTTTTAATTCTCACTCCCAAAGGACATATCCTCCTAATTAATAGAAATTATTGGACTTGATTTGTTATCAGCAAAATATTACTTTAAATAAATGTTTATTTATTCATTATAAAAACTATATAATAGCCTGTGCATGCTTCAGAAATGATTCAGTCTCTGCTATTTATTGAAGTAGACTGTTCCCCCCAGCTGCCGCTCAAGGTATCTACCCAAACCTGAGAAACAGTGCTTCTCCTTTAAGAATAGTTACCACTTTAATGAATAGATTCCTTGAAACAGCATGAGTTTTCCCACTTAGACTCATGGAAAGTCAGTCTGCATAATTAATTGGAGTGATATGCTGCAATCCTGGAAGGTTCAAAGCATTTCGTCTGAATCATTTTGGAATTGTGCACAGCCCCACTATTTAAGTGTAAAAAACTCCAGTTTGTTATGAAATCTTTTGACAAATTCTGTGCAATAAAGGCCACAGATCATAAATCAAACTACCACCATAAGATGCTTTTATTTTTAATGGGTCTTTCAATGGTGACTTGTTCAAGTCTCTCTCTCTCTCTCTCTCTCTCTCTCTCTCTCTCTCTCTCACACACACACACACACACACACACAATTGCAAAGGAGAAGCAATGTGTATGGCCCTGTTAAGTACTTGGACATGGGTTGGAGTAAATGGAGACAGTCTTTGAATGTGAACTTTCAGCTCTTTATTGCATAGTGACTTCTCGAAACAATAACAGTGAACTCTGCCTTATATAGGCAACCTTTGTGAGAATTGTCCAATAGCGAGCTATGAACGCTAGCTCTTTAAACCAATAATAATCCTCTGTTAAGGGCCAATCTGATTCCTAAGAACTAACCAATCCGATCTGGCCGCCTAACAGCCAATCAGAAGTGCAGGGCCAGAACCCTGCACTTTACCTCAAGCTCATACTTTATTAACTATGGTACATACACAACACCCCTTCCCCCTGGCTTCTAAATTACGGTGTAGTTATATAGTCCTTCAAATAGGACGGTTGTCTTTTAAGTCTTTCGGATTTTCGTTGGACTGGTTGATTGCAATCCTGTTGAGGTAGATTGTTGTTTGGCAGTGTCTCTGCTTCTTGCTCAGGTGCAATTTCTTGCAGTGCAAACAATTCTCCTGCTCCATTTCCTGAGTCTCACTTGATTCGTCGCTCCCTTCAAGCAGGTTCCCAGGAATGTCATCTTCTTCTGTACCTCCCCCCCCCCTCGGTTTGGTCATGGAGGAGTTGTTGACTGGCCATTGTGAGTCGTGACCGTAATTGGTCGATATGCCGTTTCCACAGTCTATTGTCACAGCATTTCACTACGTAGAATTTGGGGCTGGTCACTCGCACTACCGTTGCCTCTATCCATAACGGATCGCCTGATAAGTTTTGTGCGTAAACGCGGTCTCCTACCTGGAAGGTGCAATAGCGACCACTGGATCATATTGGCTTTTCCGGTTCATAAGCAGGGTGCAACCGGTCGAGGTGGGAACAGAGTCTTCGTCCCATCAGTAGTTCCGCGGGAGTTCTGCCGGTGACACTATGTGGAGTTATGTGTTGCAAAAAGAGAATTTGGTTGACTTTGTCATCGATATTGTCATAGTCCATTTTTTGCAAAGTCTTTTTAACAAATTGGACCATGTGTTCCGCTCGGCCATTGGTCGCAGGGTGAGCAGGCGAGGTGAGCGCATGGTGGATGCCGCGGTCAGCGAGGTACTGCTCGAACATTAGTGCCGTAAACTGTGGCCCGTTATCGGACACCAGGATGTCAGGCAATCCGTGGGTTGCAAAGAGTCTATTTAGGATCTTAATCACTGCCTCGGAAGTTGTGGCCATCATATGATGAATTTCTAACCAATTGGAGTATGCGTCGACTGTCAGCAGGAAGGTATATACTTTGGTTGGCCCCACGAAATCCAGGTGGATTCTGGACCAGGGTCCATGTGGCGTCTCCCATTCAGTAGGCATGGCTTTTGGTGGGGCGTTGCTGGCTTGTTGGCAATTGGTACACGCTTTGACCCATTGCTCGACTTGCTGGTCCATGCCCGGCCACTATGCATAGCTTCGTGCAAGCACTTTCATCCGCATGATGCCGGGGTGGCCCTCATGCAGAATTTGTAGCAGCGTCTTCTGGAGTCGTTCTGGGACAATGACTCTATCGCCCCAGATGACACAGCCTTTTTGGGAAAAAAGTTCAGTCTGTCTTGCTTTAAACGGCGCGAAGTCATCTGGGACTTGGTCCAATGGCCATCTGAGTTCTACCCAGCCTAGGACTCGAGCTAGGGTGGCGTCTCGTTTGGTTTCTCTCGCAAAGTCTCAGGCTGTCATAGGCGGTGAGTTGAGTGTTTCGATCTGCAACGTGGTTGCCATTGGTGCCGGATCATCGAGAGTCTCTGGGTGCGGTGCTCGGCTTAATGCGTCAGCGTGGGGAATGGCTTTCCCTGGGCGATATTGCAGGCGATAGTTATAAGCATCTAGGAATTCTGACCATCGGGTCATTCTAGGGGATAATATGTAGGGGGTTGGTTTGTCCCCGGCTATTATCCCTAGCAACAGTTTGTGGTCAGTTATAATGGTAAATATCCTACAATACCCATATTCATGAAATTTCTTTACAGCTGAAACGATTGCGAGAGCTTCTTTATCAATTTGTCCATAGTTCTGCTCTGCTTGTGAAAGAGTCTTTGAAAAGTATGCAACAGGGGCTTCATTCCCATTAGGCAGTACATGACTCAAAATGGCGCCCACCCCAAAGGGCGAGGCATCGCAGGTTATAACTAATGGTAAAGTCTTGTTATACTGCATAAGTACAGCGTCAGATGTGAGCAGTTTTTTAACATTCCAGAATGCTTGTTCTTCCCAGTAACCCCATACCCATAATGCTTTTTTATCTAATAACCGGTGTAACGGTTCAGCAACAGTCACCTTGTGCGGTAAAAATACATTATAGAAATTAATGAGGCCTAAGAACGCCTGGAGATCGGCCTTGTTACGTGGCCTGGGAGCATTTTTTATCGCCTTTAATTTACTTTCGGTAGGGTGAATGCCCTGGCTATCAATCCAATACCCTAGAAACTCAACACTGTCAGTATATAAGTGACATTTATTTTTTTTCACCTTAAGTCCTGCCTCTTGGAACTTTTTAAGAACACATTTCAAACAATCCTGCAAGATTTTTTTGGTAGGGGCTGCAATTAATACCTCATCAAAATACGGAACCACGCCCTTGATTCCCTGTACACTAACCCCAAATTGCAATCGAGTACATTTAAAAGCACCTCTGTGCATTACAATTGTTTGGGCTTGGGCTGTCTTTTCATCCACTGGTAGTTGTTGATAAGCTTGAGCTAAATCTAATTTAGCGAAAACCTTTCCGCCCCCCAAGGAATGGAGGAGGTGCTGCACCACCAAAACTTGATACGCATTCTGCTGTAGGGCGTGGTTTAAAGTGGCCCGGTAGTCCCCACAAATTTGGATTGATCCGTCTGGCTTAATGGGTGTTACAATAGGGGTTTCCCATGGATAGTGATCGATGGGCTTCAACACCCCTTGAGCAATTAACTTGTCGAGTTGTTCATCGATCTTAGCTTTAAGAGCGAATGGAACTCGACAGGGCTTCAAGCGAATTGGGTCTACTTTTGGATCTAGACTAAATGAGATTGGGGTCCCTTTATATTCGCCTAAACGGTCCGCGAAGACGTCGCTGAACTCAGAAATAAGGTCTTCCTCCCACTCACAACCACCGACTCGGTTCACGCCGGCCACTTTGATGCCGAGTGGTGCGAACCATTGGAGGCCTAATAGACTAGGCCTATCTCTATCGATGATCGTTAGAGGTAAGTACGCTGTATGCTTTTTGAAGGAGACTCGGACTCGGCAGGACCCGACCACGGGGATTTGATTTCCTTGGTAGTCCTTGAGGATGAGGCGTTAAAATTGGAGGTCTTGGCGTTGGATTGTGGGGATAAGTTGCTTGAGTGTCTTCCAAGACACCATCGAGAGGGATGATCCCGAGTCGACCTCCATGTGGCAAGGCTGGTTCTCGATGGCTACCGTGACTCGAATTTTCTTAGTGTCCAAAACTGAGGTGTGACCTATAGTGATAGTATGGTGAGCCTCTTCTTTTTGCAAAGCTCGATTTCTGTAGGAGTGGTTTACTGGTTCTCGCCTTACAGGACGGTTTCCTGTCGATTGGCGATAGTTGGCTCCTTTTGAGGCCTGGCTGGGTCCTGGTAAGCTGTGGCAGACCCGACTGATGTGGCCTCGTTTCCCGCACTCATGGCAGAGTGCGTTGTGGAATTTGCATTCGGCCCTGGCATGGTTTGTTCCACAGCCAGCGCAAGGGCTTAAAGGCTTAGGGCGAGGGTTCCCGGTCAGACCGTAGTCGATGGACTCCTTCTTTGTTGCTGTCTGACGACGAAGAGAGGTCCTCATGGTGCGTTGTTGTAAGCTGCCCTTCTGAGTTGGGTAAGATTTCGCCGGTCAGTTGTGTTGCCGGAGTGCGGCTTCACCGTAATTGTGCAGCCAACTTTTTGGTTGCCTCTGCAGCCGTGGCTTCGGCAATGGCATCAACAAGGCTGATATTGCCTTTCGCCATCAGCTTGCTTTGCACGCCTAGTGCATCTAATCCCAGAATTACTCGATCTCTAAATCGGCGAACCCACAGAGGCCCCCTAAATTCCGGTGGTCCGCCACGAAATCGGCCACGCTCTCTCCTTTTCGCTGGTTTCTCTGATAAAACTCGTGGCGTCTCACGAGTATAGGCACGGTTGGCGCGTAATGGTCTCTCAGGATGGGTTCGAGGTCATCCCAGCTCATGGCTTTCACTTCTCGAGGTTTGGCGAGTGCTTTAGCCATTTTAAATACAGCTGGGCCGCAGTGCATCAGGAACAATGCCCGCTTCTTGGCTGGTATGGCGTCCTTCAAATTATTCGTCTCAAGAAACATTTGGAAGCGATCCATGTAGGATTCCCAATCCTCTTGGTTTGGATCGAACGGAGCAGGTGGTACGATGCCGCCGGACATGGTTCCATTGTTGGCGTCGTCTTATCACGTGCTCAGTATTGCTTCCTAGCTTCTTAGTTTCAGACGTCTCCAAATCCCATCCTCGTCGCCAGTGTTAAGTACTTGGACATGGGTTGGAGTAAATGGAGACAGTCTTTGAATGTGAACTTTCAGCTCTTTATTGCATAGTGACTTCTCAAAACAATAACAGTGAACTCTGCCTTATATAGGCAACCTTTGTGAGAATTGTCCAATAGCGAGCTATGAACGCTAGCTCTTTAAACCAATAATAATCCTCTGTTAAGGGCCAATCGGATTCCTAAGAACTAAGCAATCCGATCTGGCCGCCTAACAGCCAACCAGAAGTGCAGGGCCAGAACCCTGCACTTTACCTCAAGCTCATACTTTATTAACTATGGTACATACACAACAGGCCCCATCAATAGTCTGATAATGTTTTATTTTATTAGCAAAGACCCTAATAATTGGTATTAGAGTAGCAATAATATATGGACAGTTTTCATTTGAATGTTAATTGTTAAGAGATTTCTTCAAAGCTTAATGCTAAATGCAATTGCTATTGTGATTTTAACAACTCACAATTAAATCTAACACTCGATATTTTTTTTAATGCATAGATTGAAAACAAAATACACAGGGAAACTCTTGTTATATTTTAAGACAGAGAGGCATCCTAGGTGTCTGGCTTTTGAAATGTTGACCATGTAGAAAAATCCTCTAGGGTTTGGATTAATAAAAATCCCACATTTTTTTTTCTGCAATATAATTATAGCATCTCTCCTGATAGTTACTGATTCCCAAAGAATCTGGAATCCTTTAGCTTCTACTTGTTTAAAAGGCCTTTGCAATTGGCTGGCCAATTCTCTCCATGTGTGTACAGGGTTGTGAATGTTTGTAGATAGAAATCTTCACCTCTCTGGAGAGCAAGCCTTTTTCTCCTCCAGTGGTTTTTCATGGAGATTCTAGCTGTGTTCAATAGCAAAATTGATTCTAATTGCATCTCAGCAGGTGACATAATTTAACCTGAAGCAAAAGCAATTGTTTTTATTCAAAATTATGCACACTCTCTGAGTGATGTTTTTTTAAAAAAAGATATAATTGAATACTGAAAAAACAAATGTTTTTTTCTCCCTTCCTTCTGCAATACTATGAAAAGCTATCTTGAAAAAAAATTTTGGTTGATAATATAAAAAAAAAATTAGTTTTCAGGCAAAAAAAAATCATAACAAACACTTCCAACATCCCTCCCGCAAATATATTGGATTCATACACTTTCTGTGAAAGCAACCTGTTCTTTGGCACCATGC
This sequence comes from Hydrophis major, assembly GCA_033807585.1. NCBI lineage: Eukaryota > Metazoa > Chordata > Lepidosauria > Squamata > Elapidae > Hydrophis > Hydrophis major. Next base: position 157,738,768 of record CM066329.1, on the reverse strand, counting down.
ACATTAAATATAAATAATCATATTTTTTCTTTGCATGTTGTATATTGTCAAACATCTGGTAAATAAGAAATGGATAGCACAGGGAACATAATCATAGACTCAACACAATCTAGCTTTCCTTCTAGTGTCTTATCTCATTAGAATTCTTAGCATGTGCTCATTGTCTTCTTGCATACTGAAGCAAAATAAGAAATAACAGAGAAGTTGATTAGCATTTACAGAACTATTTGTCAACAAGAACTTTGATATAATATGTTCCAGGCCACCTGTTGGGATGCTATCCAAGCTGGTTGATAAGGAACATGGCAATTTTACAGAACACACATAGACATAAAGACACACAGACAGGACTGAAACAAAACAAAACAAATAAGTCTGAATTATTATTTGCTGTTGGATATAACTTGAGCTAAGTCCTTGAGATCTGACCTTCTCTTTCCTGAAATGGCAGGCTTTTTCATGCTGCTTCCTCCTTTTAGCCTTCTTCCACTCTTATAAGACATATTAATAGCTGCATCAGGTTGAGATAATTTAGCCAGGGCTGTACATTACTTATTCATAAATTGAAAAGATGCTAACATTTATAGGCAAAGGGTCAGGAGGGCAGAGTTCCAGCACATAAAGGACTGGATAAGATTTCACAACACATGACATTTTGAGTTTTCTATTCATTACTTCTTTTATTTGCATGAGTTTGCTAGGAATTCCACAGGTTTAGTACTGGAATAAGCCTTATTACTTGTAATGTTTTTCAAATAATCCTTGGTTGCTTTTAATAAACTCATACCAAACTGAGAAGACTAGAAGTTGTTTTCTGACTTCATCCTGAATCTGACTTCCCAATATGTAAGCTCAGTTAGAATTGTAATTGTTAAGCCTGTGTTCCCCAACCAAGGTTAAGGAGACAAGCTAAACAGAATGTGCAGCGTTAGTCAGATAAGCACACAGATAAATGAGTGAAATAAGTTTGTATGTTTATTAACATACAGTAAAAATAACAGATACGCTTGTGCTATCAAAAATATAGTTTATTCCATTTATAGCATAGTCAAAATAACAGTCCATTAGTCATGTATCATTTTAGTCAGTCCATTCAAGGATATTCAATAAGCAAAGTCCGTGTAGAATATCCAATGTCAATTCACTTACAAATCAGTCCTTTTTCTCTCCCTTTCCAGTAGGGGAAAAACGCAGTCTTCAGTCTATCCAGTAATTAGGGATCATCAAGCCAGAGAGAGCAAGCTGAGGTTCCTTGCTTCTTTTATGGTACTTTCACAACCACTCCCTTAATTACATTCCTATAGTTAAAGTTGCAGACACTTTAACTAATAAACCATGATAACATATTTATTATTTTACCTAAACCAGTTAGGGCAAACAATGTTATCCCTAACATTCTCCCCTTTTAGGAAATAATAATACTATAATTATTTACATATTTAAATCATATTTGTTACAACTCTCTTTAAACTTAATTACTCCTTGAGCTTTTGTAAATTGGTCTGCAATGTTTTCTTCTGTCATGCAGTATTCCAATTTAATTAGCCCATTCTTTACAGATTCTCTAACATTAAAGTATCTTAAATCTTAAAGTATGCTTTGAACTAGTTTTTACAGCAATACAAGTAGCTAACTTTATGGCTGCCTGGTTGTCCTCGTACACAATAATGGAATCTTTGACAGTTATACCCATGTCTAATAATAACTGTTTGTACAAAATTAAGTCAGTGCATAGTAATGACAGACATGAAAATTCTGCTTCCATTGTGGACAAGCTAATATGCTGTTAATAATATAGCCATCCCAGATGTTGATTTTCTAGCATTTATGTCAGTTGCAAAACTTGCATCTGCATAGGCACTAAGACTCAAATCACCCTTTGGTTCTATATACAATGCATGGTTCATTGTTCCTTTAAGATATCTTAAAATTCTCTTTAATGATTGCCAATGACATTGATGTGGATCTGAATTAAAAAGTGCCAGCTGATTAACAGTATAAGCTATATCTGGCCTAGAATAAGCTACCAATCAAAGATTGATATATGGACTTATCAAATTTGGGACTTTGATCATCAGTCTGGCAAACTTCCTGATTCATTGGAGTCTTTGCCGGTTTACGAAGTTCCATTTTATACGTTTTAATTAATTGGCAAATTTTATCTTCTTGAGATATCTTAAAACCATTTTTTGTTTTGTTAATTGTCAATCCTAGATACCTTTTAATTTCACCTAAATGCTTTAATTTTATCTTTTTAGTTAATCATGATATAATCTCATTAGCTTCATTATTAGTCTTAGTTATCAAAGCAATATCATCTGTAAATAATAACAATAATGACACCGTTCCATTATTTTCTCTTTTAAGCACACATGGATCTGCTAAACCAGATTTAAAACCTATATTGTTTAATTCTTTCACAATATATTGGTTCCACTCAAAGCCAGATTATTTCAACCCGTGAAGACTCTTTTTTGAGTTTCCAACAATCATTACTATTTACTTTATTGTCTTTTATAATAACTGGCTTTTTCAAATATATAGTGTGCTGCAATGGTGCATGCAAATAAGCAGTTTCTACATCTAAATGGTTAATGACATAGTTTTTCTTAGCTGCCCACACTAAAGCTGCTCTCAAGGATGTTGCATTAAGACTTGGTGCGAAAACTTCATCATAATCAGATGCAGTTTGATTAAGCTACCAACCTAGCTTTATGGGTAACAGTCCCATCATTTCCAGTTTTTACTTTAAATATCCATTTGCACCCAATGGATTTTTCTCCTGGAGGTAATTTAGCATCTTCATATACTTTCATTACCTTTAATGAATTTAGTTCTTTTTCCATTGCCTTTTGCCAATTCTCCTGATCCTTAGCAGGATACATCCTAAGTTCATCTACACTAGTTGGAACTTTAGTTACTTGGCAAACTATACTTGCTTGATACCTATCAGGTGGTCTAGATACACGGGTAGTACGTCTAGGTATTACAGGACTTACAGGTGGACTTTCATTTATTAACTGTTCTTGATTATCTAACTCTTCCTGATCAAAAGTTTCCTCTTGTTCTGGTTCTATTTGTTCTTCGTGGACTTCTTCTTTAATTGGACTCTTCTTATAACAATTCTGATCTTTCTGCCTTTTGTAGGGTTCAATAATTACTTTATCATTTAAATCTTGCTCTAATCTATTCCATCCTACATGTTCTAGGAATTTAGCACTAGCATTGGTGTAAACTCTAGATGTTCCTGGTTCCCAGAATCTATAAGATCTATGATTAGATTCATATCCTACAAAAAATAATCTTTTAGCTCTATGCTGTCCTTTGTGTCAGAGTTGTGTAGGAATATGCACCCATGCTGGTGCTCCAAATGTGTGCATGTAACTTAAATCAGGTTTTGTACCATGCCACAGTGTGAATGGTAATTCACCTGTTGTTGAATTAACAACATTATTTAATATATGATTACCACACATTATTGCTTCTCCCCATAAATTGTCAGGTAATCCTGAATCAGACATCATAGTACGTGCCATTGACTGTAGTGTTTGGCCTTGTCTCTCTATAAAGGCATTATGTTGTGGCCTATATGGTGCAGACTTTTTATGTTGAATACCTAACATCCTAAGCCTATTCTGGAATTTATTATTTGTAAATTCTGCACCATTATCTGTTATAAAAGTTACTAATTTCTTTTTAGTTTTCCTTTCTGCATATTTTATCCAATTAAAGAAATTTAGATACGTTTCAGTTTTGCTCTTCATTAAATAGCAAAACCCATATCTAGAATAGTGGTCCATTATACTTAATATGTTTCGAGCTCCTCCTACACTTGGTTTTTTTGGACCTATTAAATCAGCAAATACTACTTCTAAAGGCTCTTTGGTAGTAAATCCATCAATTCTATTAGCCGGTATGACCCTGCTTTTGCTTTGATTACAAATAGAACATTGCAAATACTTATTGCAAGGTTTCAAACTTATTCCTTTAGAAAGTTGAACAGTTCTCTTAAGCATTTTAAAATTTAAATGCCCTAGCCTTCGGTGAAACAAGTGAATACATTCATCATGAGGTTTCTTATTATCATAAACCGTGTTAGCCACCTTTAAACCATTATCATTTAAAACATATAATTCACTTCTTAAAGATGCAGTAATTTTCTTATCTTCTTTCTCAATTATGCAGTTATCTCCTTTAAAGGTAACTACATATCCTAGTTTAACCAAAATTCTAACTGAAATTAAATTAAACTTAAGTTGAGGTACATATAACATTTTTACATTCTCTTTTATGAAAGAACAATATGCTATACCTTGACCTTTAGCTTTCAGTTTCCAGCCATTGGCTAACGATATCTGCTGTGTACTCTTGGACATTTTAATAAAATTTTTGTTATCATTTGTTATACAGTGGGAGGCTCCACTGTCAACCACCCATAAATTATTTTTTACAGCTCTGTTAATATACATGGCTAACTCTAAATTTTTATTTTTATTTTGATGACTTTTAGTATTCTGGCCAGCGTTCTGGCGCTTTGCTTTTTTACAAAATCATGCCAAATGTCCTCTTCCTCCACAATTAAAGCACTTTTTAATTGCATATGCAGTAGAGATTCATTATCTTCTTTTTGAGGTTGCTGCCTCCTTAACTGATCTCTTTCAAGCCTTCTTCTGGCCTCTTCAATCAATCTGCCAGTTATATCAGTTAAAGTTAAACTTTCCTTCGGCAAAATTTCAAGGGAAGTGACGTAGTCATCATAACTTTCATTTAGTGATGATAGAATTTTGTAAACTTGGTGTAGTTCAGAGAAAATGAGCTCTTTCTCATGCAGGTTTTGAAAAATGATTTTTATAGAATTCAAATGACTCAGCATATCACCATTCGTCTGAAGATGCGTCCTGAAAAGCTTCCGTGTTAGATTTATGTGAGCACCAACGTTATCTTGGACATAAATCCTCTTCAGCTTCTGCCAACACCCAACAGCCATTTGCTCTCCACGGATATGAACAAGTTGCTGGTCAGATAGTGTTAGTCCTATTATGCAAATAGCTTGTTCATTTTTCTGCATAAAATCTTTTATCTTTAGTCTATCTTCCTCAATCTCTGGATCCCATTCTTCTACGTTTGGTGGGTTTTCAATTATGTTCCACAGACCTTCTCTTTATAGAAGTAGACTACATTTCATAGACCATGATACATAGTTTGTTCCATCCAGCTTGGATATAAGGGACAAACATTGTAAATTGACTTGTGCCATGTTTTTTTTATATGGTTATAAAACTATAATTAATAAAACACAGCTGTCTGTTTACTGTAATGTTTAACAACACAAACTCTCACTTTTTACATAAATCTGTTTTATCCTAGTTAAACTAACTTTGCAGCCTCTGGGCCCATAACCAGTGTTAAGTCTGGGCCCATAACCAGTGTTAAGCCTGGGTTCCCCAATCAGGGTTAAGGAGACAAGCTAAACAGAATGTGCAGCGTTAGTCAGATAGGCACACAGATAAATGAGTGAGATAAGTTTGTATGTTTATTAACATACAGTAAAAATAACAGATATGCTTGTGCTATCAAAAATATAGTTTATTCCATTTAAAATTATAGCATAGTCAAAATAACAGTCCATTAGTCATGTATTGTTTTAGTCAGTCCATTCAAGGATATTCAATTAGCAAAGTCCATGTAAAATATCCAATGTCAGTTCACTTACAAATCAGTCCTTTTTCTCTCCCTTTTCAGTAGGGGAAAAACGCAGTCTTCAGTCTATCCAGTAATTAGGGATCATCAAGCCGGAGAGAGCAAGCTGACGTTCCTTGCTTCTTTTATGGTGCTTTCACAACCACTCCCTTAATTACATTCCTACAGTTAAAGTTGCAGACACTTTAACTAATAAACCATGATAACATATTTATTATTTTACCTAAACCAGTTAGGGTAAACAATGTTACCCCTAACAGTTATGATGGTTAGAATTGTTTATTTTGTAAGGGTTTTGTGAGATTATTTCACTGGCAATATACTGAGAGAATCCTCTACTGTTAACAAATCCTGTTTATTCTTACGCATTTTATGAAAGAGCAAATGTATCTGATATTTTTTCCAATTACAACAAAAACAAATACCTGTCAAGGTGACATTTTGGAGGACACCAATTATGATGCTTTACAGATATAGATAGGGATAAAGGTATATGCAATTGCTGAATGAAGAGTCTTCAAGGCTAGTATTAGCCCACAAAGAGTATATTGAGAAATATTGGCCATAAGTTCATGAATTGCCAAATTCCATCTTGGTTCTGAATCAAAAATGATAAAATGTGAAAGAAAGGCAAAAGCAATGGGAGCATAACATTACATTTACAAATATTTTCCATTTATAAAGAGCAAGAATAAAGTCATCCATTAGAGGGATCATTCCTTTTATACTTGAATATATAGTCAATTGCACCTAAAAAGAGAAAAAGGCAAGAATAAACTTTCAAGCCAATTCTGTCCAAAAGATTTGTCTAAACTCTGTCTAAATCTTTAGCAGAAATGTGACATTGCAGCAAGAAAGCATGTAAGGTTTATGGTGGCTTATTCGTTGTAATTGCTTGACTCAATATATATATATATATTCTCAAGTTTTTGTGGGTATTTTTTTGTATGGTATTCAGCTTTTTGGGGGTATTTTCCCACATCATTATAGTTGTGCTTTTAAAGTTGCAGCAACATTTTGGCAGAATCTCATCTGCCATCGTCAGGCTTCTATACTGTGTTTGTATGTATGTATGCATGTGTGTGTGTGTGTATATATATATATATATATATATATATATATATATATATATGTGTGTGTGTGTGTGTATATATATATATGAAAACCTAAATGATTTTCTAACATACCTAAACAGAAAACACACACCAACCGCTACCTCAATGCCAAATCCAACCACCACCCAGCACAGATAAACTCCGTGGTCAAAACACTAATTGCCAGAACCAAACGCCTGGCAGACAAGACACACATAAAGACTGAACTATGCACCTTGACTAAAGTACTGACAGCCAACGGCTTCCACAAAAGCAAAATCACCAACTTGATCCACAAAAACACACTGAGACATAATGGAGACCTAGAAGATGAACAGACCTATGGAACAGCTGTCCTGCCCTACATAAGAAGTACTACAGACAAAATCAGTAAGATACAAAATCAGTAGGATACTACACAGGCATTACATCAAGACTGCCTTCAAAACAGACAGAAAAATAGCAGCCATCCTAAGAAACCCCAAAGATAAAATTGACCTGGAAAACCAAGGCATATATGAAGTCCCCTGTGCATCATGCCCTGCCACATACATTGGACAGATCAATAGAAGAATAAGTACTCACCTGGATGAACACAAAAATGCAGTCAAAAAGCTGGAACACACTTCCTCACTAGTCCAACATATGAAAGCCACAGGTCACAGCATCAACTTCAATGGCACCAAAACTCTAGCCACTATAGAAAACCCCAGCCACAGAATTATCAGAGAAGCCATAGAAATTGGAAAAAAGACCTGAAAGCATGAATAGAAGAGATGATTCCACCAGACTGTCAATCATTTGGAAGCCTGCACTCACAAACAAAAAAATCTCCACACCACAAGCCAGGCAAACACCTGGGCCAAACAGATCCCCCCTGATACCTCCAACTCAAACACACCCAACCAGGCACCCAGATGAAACCTAGATTCCTAATAAATGATAGCCATCCATTTACTCGGAGCTAAGGTGCACTAAAAGCCTCCAATACAATGTTGCCAGCCAATCAAGATAAAAAAAGCCACAAAACGGACAGATATTTAAAACACCAATCAAGCAGAACACAGCAAACTCCAAGACTAATAAACACAGACCAAGACTCCCAACCAATCAGGATGAAGAAAAAACCATTCTGGCACAGCAGTAGGCTAGCTCCAAATTTAAAACTGAAACAACTGTAAAAATCTGACTCACAGACGAACACAATACAGAAACCTGATGATGGCAGATGAGATTCTGCTGAAATGTTGCTACAACTTTAAATGCACAACTACAATGACGTGGGAAAATACCCGAACAAAGCTGAATACCATATATGTATATATATATTTATGTAGGTCTAGGTGTGTTTGGGTCTTTTCCCATGTAAGATTAAGACTATCTTGGTGATGTTTCAGCGAGGTCCCACTTGCCATCCTTAGGTGGTGCTTTTGGCTTCGTGCCAGTGCAAGCAGCCAAAGCCGAAAACACCAGCCTGAGGATGGCAAGTGGGACCTCTCTGAAACATCACCAAGATAGTCTTAATCTTACATGGGAAAAGACCCGAACACACCTAGACCTACATAGCTTTGTTCGGGTATTTTCCCACATGGTGCTTTTAAAGTTGTAGCAACGTTTCAGCAGAATCTCATCTGCCATCATCAGGCTTCTGTATGGTGTTTGTGATATATATATATGAAGAAAACACACACACACACACACACATATATGTGTGTGTGTGTGTGTGTGTTTTCTTAAGTTTTCACGGGTACTTAAATGTCTGGCATTCAGCTTTGTTCTTCTGTCTGTTTTTTTTGGCTCTTTTTGTATCTTGATTGGCTGGCAACATTGTGTTACTTTATTGGAGGCCTTTAGTGCAGCTTGGCTTCAGGTATTCGGGTAAAGATATTAGAAGCAGAACACAGCAAACTCCAAGACCAATAAACACAGACCAAGACTCTCAACCAATCAGGATGAAGAAAAAACCATTCTGTCACAGCAAAATTTAAATCTGAAACCACTGTAAAAGTCTAACTCACAGACGAACACTATACAGAAGCCTGATGATGGCAGATGAGATTCTGCTGAAACGTTGCTACAACTTTAAAAGCACCACTACTATGACGTGGGAAAATACCCGAACAAAGCTGAATGCCAGATATATATATATATATATATATATATATATATATATATATATATATATATATATTTGTTTTCTGAGGTTCTCGCGGGTATTTGTATGTGGATCTTTGGTTATTCGGGTTTTCTCCCGCGTAAGATTGGAAGTATCTAGGCAACGTTTCGATGAAGTCTCATTCATCATCTTCAGGCTTGGTCTTCAGCTCTGTGCTTCTCAGAGTGATGTGAGCTCGCAGCTGCTTCTTCCTTTTAACTGCTCCTGGGGATGTGACTTGATTGGCTGAGGGCTTGGCTGTGTTCTGATTGGATGGGGGGGTGTTCTCATTGGTTGGGGGTTTGGCTGTGTTCTGATTGGTTGGGGGGTTGGCTGTGTTCTGATTGGCTGGAGGCGTGTTCTGTTCAGGTGGGGGCTTGATTGTGCTCAGGTTAGTCTTAGTTGCTGGAGGGTTTGAGCTGGTGAGCTGTGATCTTGCTGTTTGGCTTCGAGTTCGTGGTCGTGCTGCATCTTCATGGTGGGGGTCAGTTCGCTTCCTGTATGGTTCAGAGGGGTTTGAGGTGGGTAGTGATGCAGCTGCAGTGCGGCTTCTGGTCCGTGGTCGTGTTTCATCTTCTGTGTGGGTGTGAGTCTGCTTTCTACGTGGAAGTGTGGTGGTGGCATCTTGTGTGGCTCTCAGGGGTGTGGGTCTGGTGTCATTCTTCATGTTAGGTACACGTCTGTTCATGAGGGCGGGTTTCCAAATGGCTGGTAGGCGGGAGGCATCATCTCGTTTATTCATGCTGTGTGGGCGTTTTTCTATCTCTATGGCTTCTCTGATGATTCTGCTGCTGAAGTGTTCGGTTTTGGCGATAGTTCTGGTATTTTTAAAGTCAATCTCATGTCCTGTGGCTTTGAGGTGTTGGACCAAGGAAGAGGTCGGTTCTTCCTTTTTGATTGAGTTCTTATGTTCTTCAATGCGTGCACCTATTCTTCTGTTAGTCTGTCCAATGTATGTGGTGGGGCAGGCAGTGCAAGGGATTTCGTATACTCCTTGATTTTCTAACTCGATTCTGTCCTTAGGGTTTCTTAGGATGGTGGATATCTTTCTGTTTGTGCAGAATGCTGTCTTAATGTTGTGTTTTTGGAGGATCTTGCTGATTTTGTCCGTAGTACCCTTTATATATGGGAGGAGGGCTTTGCCATTCTCTTGTTCTTTGTCTGAGCTAAGTTTGGTTGAAGCCAGGAGGGTAACGCAATGTCCCCAGGAGATTGTGCAATGTGGCGAGCTCTGCTGCAAGATCAGGGGTTGCCAATCTTTTGGACCTCAGGGAAGCACTAATATGAATTTTGACTGACAGTGGCTTGCTGATGTTGGTCAGAGAGAGAGAGAGAGAGACCTGATCTAACTTCTCTCCCTCTCTCCCCCACCCTCTCTCTCTCACACACACAAATGCACAGAGGCAGGGGTGCGATTCAAATTTCTTTTTTTTTTTGAAAAAAAAGTTTTTATTAATTTTCTACAAACAAACAAGACAAACAAAACATAAAAACATCAACTCTTATATGTACATCCAGTGTGTCAGTTGGTTCATCATTTTTGTGCATTCATTCTGTAGTCTCAAATTACAATTACATTACATAACAACTCATATTGTCAATCCAAATTTATATATCCTAATATCACTAAAAAAAGAAGTTTTTGACTATATTTTTAATCATTCATGCTTAATGAGCTAACAATACTTTAAGCCAGTTTACTCTATAACAAATCATCTAGTCATATCAAATCAATCCTAAAAAATCCTTTATAAATATAATATCAAATAGCAAAATAATAGCAAAATAAAGATATTCCTTACTATCTAGCATTCTAAATATTCTATTATCGTATTTTATCATCCAGCCATTTATAAAAAAGATCCCAAATTTCATAAAATTGTTTATCCTCTTGCTCTCTAATTTCAAATGTCAATCTACTCATCTCAGCACATTCCAATATTTTCTTAATAATTTCTTCCTGTAATGGTATTTTCTCATTCTTCCAATTTTTAGCAAATACAATCCTGGCCGCTGTTAATACATTTACAATCAGGTATTTCAAATCTTTACTATATATATCAGGTAAAATTCCCAATAAGAAGATCTCTGGTTTCAAATCAATATGTTTCTTTATCATTTTTTCCAACCACATGCGAATTATAGTCCAATATTTTCTAGCATCCTCACAAGTCCACCACATATGGTAATACGAGCCGGGTATCTGATGACATTTCCAGCATTTTTCAGATTTGTTCTTAAACATTCTTGCTATTCTTGTCGGGGGAAAGTGCCACCTGTAAAACATCTTATACAAGTTTTCTTTATATGCTGTTGACATTGTCATTTTATAATTTTGAGACCACAATTTCTGCCATTTCTCCAAATCAATCCCATATCCAAAATTCTTCCCCCAAACAATCATAGTTTCTTTAACTTGTTCTTCCTCTAATTTCATTCCCAATAAATAACCATATAATTTTTTAATCACCTTCTCATCAGTACCCATCAAAATCTTATCTAAGTCAGTCTGCTTATCATAAAATCCCTCCGTTTTAGAATCTTCATCATACCTTGAGTGTATTTGTGCATATGAAAACCAATTCATCCTTATACCTTGTTCTTCTAAGTTTTGGATCGATTTAAGTTCACCCTTTTCATCCAAAAGTTCCCCATATCTAACTGTTTGTTCCCTCTTGTAAATTATAGGATAGGAAAATGCTTCAATGGTCGATAACCAAACTGGAATTTTCAAATAACATTGTCTTTTTATCTTCTCCCAATTTAACCACAAAGACTCCCGTACATAATGTCTTCTAAAATAACCCTGTGTTTTAGTTCCCTTATACCATAAGAAAGCATGCCAACCCAACAGCAAATCATGCCCTTCTAATGTCAACAACCTATGTTTCCTTAATGTTATCCATTCTTTGACCCACATCAAATTTGCAGCTTGATAATACAATTCCCAATTAGGCAGACCAAAACCTCCTCTAATTCTAGCATCTTGCAAAAGCTTTAGCTTTATTCTCGCTTTTTTACCTTGCCATATAAACTTCAACATGATTTTATTTAGATCTTCAAAATAGTCTTTTCCAAGCCTTATTGGTATTGTTTGAAACAAAAATAATATTCTAGGTAAGATATTCATCTTGATTGTTGAAATTCTCCCTATTAATGACAATTGCAAGTTTTCCCACTTCTTCAAATCTGTAGCTATCTGTTGTTTAAGTTTAATATAATTATCCTCCTTTAATGTGCTACATCTCGTTGTCAAATATATCCCCAAATACTTAACCTTATTTGTAACTTGAATTTTCAAAAGATCTGCCAATTCTTCTCTCTGTCTCAATAACATATTCTTTGTCAAAATCTTTGTTTTATCTTTGTTTATTTTCAAACCAGCCACCTCCCCATATGACTCTATCCTTTCCAGTAACTTTGGAGCTGTTTCAATCGGATTTTCCAAAATAAAAGCTAAATCATCAGCAAAAGCTTGTAGCTTATATTCTTCCTTCTTAATTTTCATTCCTTTTATGCTTTTTTTTTTTTTTGAAAAAGTTTTTATTAATTTTCTACAAACAAACAAGACAAACAAAACATAAAAACATCAACTCTTATATATACATCCAGTGTGTCAGTTGGTTCATCATTTTTGTGCATTCATTCTGTAGTCTCAATTACAATTATATTACATAACAACTCATATTGTCAATCCAAACTTATATATCCTAATATCACTAAAAAAAGAAGTTTTTGACTATATTTTTAATCATTCATGCTTAATGAGCTAACAATACTTTAAACCAGTTTACTCTATAACAAATCATCTAGTCATATCAAATCAATCCTAAAAAATCCTTTATAAATATAATATCAAATAGCAAAATAATAGCAAAATAAAGATATTCCTTACTATCTAGCATTGTTTTATCTTTGTTTATTTTCAAACCAGCCACCTCCCCATATGACTCTATCCTTTCCAGTAACTTTGGAGCTGTTTCAATCGGATTTTCCAAAATAAAAGCTAAATCATCAGCAAAAGCTTGTAGCTTATATTCTTCCTTCTTAATTTTCATTCCTTTTATGCTTTTATCATCCCTAATATTTCTATTCAAGACTTCCAAGGTCAACACAAATAGCAAGGGAGATAGGGGGCATCCTTGTCTTGTGCCTTTTCTTATATTAATAAGATCTGTAAGTTCCCCCTCCATCATTACCCTTGCTGTCTGTTTATTGTATATAGCTTCTATTGCTTGAATAAATTTTTTGGCAAAACCCATCTGCTCCAATAATAATAACATAAATCTCCAATTCACGTTGTCAAATGCTTTTTGAGCATCTAAGAATATCAAAGCCATTTGTTTTTCAGGATGAGCCTCATAATATTCCAAAGTATCCAAGATTACTCTCATATTGTCTCTAATTTGTCTCTTTGGCAGAAATCCATTTTGATCTGAGTGGATAAAATTGTTTAAATATTTTTTAAGTCTTTCTGCTAAGATTGAAGCAAAGATTTTATAGTCTGCATTCAATAAAGAAATAGGTCTATAATTCTTAATTTGCAATGGGTCAGTCTCTTCCTTTGGTATAAGTGTAATATAAGCCTCTGACCATGTTTTAGGTATCATCTTTTTTAACATAACTTCATTCATAACTTCTAACAATGGGATGCTCAATAGTTCTTGAAATGTTTTATAGAATTCTATTGGCAGCCCATCTGGGCCCGGAGCTTTCCCATTATTTTGTCTCTTAAATGCTTCATTTAGTTCCATCATTGTTATATTGCTTTCTAACATTTCTTCAGTCTCTTTAGGTATCTTTGGTAGATTAGCTTCCTGTAAATACTGTTTAACTTTTCCTTCATCAATATTCTCTTGTTTATATAATTGCCCATAAAAATCTCGGATAATTTCTTTTTTCTCCTTATTCCCATAACAAACTTGGCCTTGTTCATCTATTAACTTCAATATTTTTCTTGATTCCTTCTCTTTTCTCAATTTATATGCTAGCCATCTACCTGGTTTATTTGCATCTTCAAAATAATTCTGTTTAGAGTTTCTAATTTTCTGTGCCAATTCTTCTTTCTCTATTAAATCCATTTTATGTTTAATTATATCCAGCTTCAATTTAATATCCTTTTTCTGTGGCATTTTCTGTAATTCTTTTTCAAGAGTTTTATACTCATTTTCCAAGGCCTTAGAAGCTTGCCTTTTCCTAATGTTCTTTTTTCTTGTATAATCTATTATCAAACCTCTAGCATATGCCTTCATAGTGTCCCACACATTTTGCATTGAAGTATCCTCTTTTTTATTTTCTCTAAAGAAAAAAGCCAATTCCTTCTCCATCCATTGTGTAAAATCTTTCTCCTTTAAAATAGTATTATTTAATGTCCATCTCGATCTTTTTTTTTGTCCCTTCCATTTAATTGTCATTGGGCTATGATCTGCCCATGTACTTGTTTCAATGCTTGTTTCTTTAATGTTAGATATTAGTTCTGTTGAGATCCAAATCATATCTAATCTGGACCATGATAAATGTCTATTTGAATAAAAAGTATATTGTTTAGCTTTAACGTTTCTTTCTCTCCAAATATCTTTTAAAGTTAATTCATCTGTCATTTTAAAAAAGGACCTTGGGAGAGCCTTTCTATTTTGCTTTGTTGTTGTTGCTATATAGTCCAGTTTATTGTCCACAATTCCATTAAAATCTCCCATCATAATTATATTAACATAGTCCAGTCCAATTATTTTCATGTGCAGTTTTTTATAAAACTCTTCTTGTTTATCATTCGGAGCATAAATTGCAATCAAGAGTATTTTTATGTTATTATCCATTATTTCTACCATTAATACCCTTCCATCTTCATCCGAGTAAATCAATTTTGCTGGAATAGCCTCTTTAATATATAAAACCACACCTCTTTTCTTACATTGAGTCAAAGAGGTAAATATTTTCCCTAATTTTGGCTGTAATAACAATTGTTCATGTTGTTTTTTAATATGAACTTCTTGTAAACAAATTATATCAAATTTTAATTTCTCTAATTTATGAAAAATTTTCCTTCTCTTAACAGCTGAATTAAGTCCGTTTATATTCATTGTAATCAGTTTTTTTTCCTCCATGATTATGCTTTATATTTAGATCTAACAGCTCTCGTGGGTCTCACTTCACGCTGTTCTTTATTATCAATCTGTCCCCCTATTGCTCCTTTCTCTTTTTCAGTCTCCAGTTGTTCATCTTGAAACACAATTAATGAAGTCTCCTTCTCTGCTTCCTCTCTTCTTCCTCCAAAAAATTCTGCTTGAAAAAGTTCTGCTTTCTCAATTGAGTCAATTCTATATCTCTGCTCTTGCCACGTAAACATTAATCCTTCTGGAATCAGCCATCTATAATTCATTTCATTTTCCAATAGTATTTTGGTCAGAAATTGATATTCTCTTCTCATCTCTCTCACTCTTCTAGGTATTTGTTTCAAAACCACAACCTCTTTACCCTTGTATTTCAGTGTTTTCTCTCTTGCTACTTGTAATATTTGCGTTTTAATGGATTTTTTGGTAAATCTAATATGAACTTCCCTGGGTAATTTGTTTCTCATCGCATATCTTGTATAGACTCGATATATCTCATCTATTCCATCCATCATCTTTTCCTGTGTAATTTCCAAAGCATCTGCCAAAATTTCTATCATTACCGCTGCCAGATTTTCTCCTTTTTCCTCCTCTATATTTTGAAATCTGAGGTAAAATTCTGACCTTTCCATCTCCCACCTCAGCATCCCACCTCTTTCTTGTTCGACCGCTGTTAATCTACTGTCAATATTTTCAATCTTCTTCTCTCTTTGTTTTCCTTCTTCCTCAATTTTTTGGAATTTCTCCTCATACTTAACCATCATTTGTTTAATATTTTCCACTTTTTCATCAGTCTTCTCTATTCTTTGTTCAATATTTTCTGTTCTTTGTTCAATAATATCTGATTTTGTCTTAAGTTCTTGAATTCCTTGCATAATCATCTGTAACTGTGAAGTTATTTTTTCTTGTTCCTTATCTTGCTTCAACATTGTCTGAATTAAACGTTGTCCTCCAGCTGGTGGGGAAGCAGAGGTAGAAGCAGCAATGCCAGATGGTATTAGTTTCTTGCTCATTTCAATGTTTGCAAAACTTCAAATTCTTCTTAACTTTTAACCCAACTGGTAGGGCAGCCAATTATAATCCAAAATGGAGAACTCCAATAGTAAAAAACACGAAACCAAAGAGGAAACAGAAAAAAAAGAAGAGGAAAAATCTTCGGGTTCTTCCAGACCCTAATCCAATTACGAAATAATTCACCATAAAAAAGGAAAAAATAGAAAGAAAAAAACAAACAAATCCAAAAATAATAATATTGATTAAAAGCAAAAGAGAAAGAAAAATGCAAAAAGTGGGAGAAGAAAAACAAAAAGCAAAAAAATTCCTTCAGGTTCTTCACACCTTAATCCAATTGAGAAATCTCAATAATCCAAAAAAATAATCCAAAAGAGGAAGAAGAGAAAAAAAAAAAAAAAAAATCAACCACAACAACAGAATAATCCAAAAAAAAAAAAAAATATATAAAAAGCAAAAAAATCCCAATAAAAATAAAAAAAAAAATAAAAAAGAAAAGAGAAGAAACTCTGAGGCTTTCCCTTTAAATTAAAAGGCAAAAATAAAAATATATATAAAAAAAACTAACAAATGGGGTACATATAAAAAAAACACACTGCACTTTGTTATTTATCCAAGGCTCTTGTTATGACTCTCTTCTCCAACAGCTTCAAAGCCAAACCTCAAGTGTTAATAACAGTCCAGGAAAGCACCTGCAATAATATTTTGCTGTGCTCTCCCTCTATCTTATCACGTTAAAAAGTCCTTGAGATGAGGTCTTTTTACAATTCTCTCCAATTCAAATAGAGTACTTTCAAGCCTCTAGTTGGCAGTGTTACAAAGTTTCTTAATGCTCTTTCTCAGCCCCAACCGGAAAAAAGAATTAATATATAAAAAAAAAAAGAAAAAACAAATGGCCAAAGGAAGCCTCTATCCTAAAAAAAATAAAAAAGTCAAAGGGAGCCTAAAAGTATATATATAAGAAAATTCAGTCCGGTTACCTAAGTCACAGTAAAATCTTTCCCAAAGAATATAGAAAAAAAAAAAAAAAAAAACACTCCAAGCCTCAATTTGACAGCACTTTAAAAACGCCGCTCAAACAATTTCAGTCAAAAAAAAAAACCCACAGCTTCCTCCTCTCTTCAGAATGAACTTTCCAATCTCATCGAATTTGCAACACAAAAGAGTTTTTCTCACCCAACCGACACACTTCAATCCAGTCACTTTCTTTTCGGAGCTGTCCCGACTTCAGCAGCTATGGAGGCTGCCTCTCCGCCGCCAGCAAAAGGGCTTCTTCCGAATCTAACCAGAGACTTTGCGATGTCTCTGGGATCCTGGAACAGTGCCCTTCGCAATCACCGTCTCTCCGGGACGATTTAGGTCCGTTAGGACCGACCAGGGGCGAAAATATCAGCTGCGATCTCAGAGCCCCAAGATCGCAGCTGTAACGCCGGCACGAAGCTCCGCCTTCTCCGCGCGATTCAAATTTCTTAACAACCGGTTCTGTGGTTGTGGCCTAATTTGTGGGTATGGCTTGGTGGTCATGTGACTGGCTGGGTATGGTTTGTATGTAAATATTATAAATATTTATGTAAATATTGAGTTTTTTATTTAAAAAATAGCAACTTTTGCCCAAAATCAGGCAAAGCAGGCAAGCAGATGGAGTTGCTCACAGAATCACAGATTCATTCAGAGATCTATCTGTTCTGTCTCACTTTTCTTCTTTCCCAAAAGATGAAAGAATACAAATTCACACAAACACAGGCAGGCAAGCTGGCTTAGACTTCACAGAGTTAATTCTTTGGAACTGATAATATCCTTGGCATTCCAACACCCTCTGCCTGCCAAGTCCAAACTGATAACAAATAAAAATCTACTCACAGACAGTCCACAAAAATCATTCACAAAGAAAATCTGAAGTAAGATTAAACTTTGTCCCGTACAAAGTTCCAGCCGAAAACACACCCACTTTTATCCCCTGTGGGGTATGGCTCAATGACTCAGCTCACTCTCTGACCCTCCCATGCCTCCTACGTTGTTGCTCACGTTTCTCCCTACAACGCTGCTTAGGATTAAGCCAAAACTCTTCCTCTTTGCTCCCTGTCAGGGGCTGCTCCGATATGCCTTCCTCCTGATTAATCTCAGGCGGTTCCTCTCGGTTGTCTAATGAAACCTGAGGCATTATCAGGGAGGAAGGCATTGCCAGAGAGGAAGGTCCTGGGGAGGAAGGCATTCCCAGTTCCTCCTCCTCATCTTCCAGGTCTTCTTCCTCTGACAGCATAGGCTTGGGAATCGGGGCCACAACATCTATCTATCTGCCATTGGCTACCTGAGTCTGTCACATAAAATTTACTTGCAAGCAAACTCACAAAATTAACTCACAACACACCATTGATTATTTTTATATAAAAAAGAGCAACTTTTACCCAAAATCAGGCAAAGCAGGCAGGCAGATTGAGTTGCTCACAGAATCATTCAGAGATCTATCTATCTGCCATGGCTACCTGAGTCTTTCACATAAAATTTGCTTGCAGGGAGTCTGCACTGAATAATAGAAGCTTCAGTCTTAAGGAAGGTTCAGCTCTGCTTAAAAGCAGAGCCGAAGATCTACAGACTAGCCAGAAAGCAAGAAATACAACCATTTCCTGCTTCCTAGCTAATCTAAATCTCCAGCACAGCAGAACAGCTGATGGTTGGGGGAAAAAAAAAAGGAAAAATAGCAACTTAGAGGCAACTTTGATGCCAGGTAAGGAGTGAATGGTGGGGAGGGTTCCCATGGACCATGTAGGCGGTGCAGCCTTTGTGTTCTTGCACAGCCTGGATTAATTGTTCTGGGTGTGACATTTCTCTGCGAACCACCAACATTTGGCAACCATTGTGCTAGATGGTAGAGGGTTAATCCTATTATGTCTTGAGGGGTTATGTCTTAATCCCATCATCCTGGAGCTGGAGGTCTTTTGTTTTGTAGATAAGCTGGCCCAATCTTTCTCAATGGGCACAAAATATCTGCTGGGGGCTATTAATAAAGGTTTGGGGGCTGCTTTCTGCCTCCAAGAGCATGTTTCTCTATTTCTCTTTTAGGGAAATATAATATTCTGCCTTTTTAATACTTCCTAAAATATTTCATTCTTCTGGGAGGGGATAGCTTCCCCCACCTTTTATTTAGAGGCATTGAGATTTCTTCTTCTGCCCTAAAGAGAACTCAGTTGATTGAGAGTATCACCTTCTGATTAGAGTGACATCATCTGAGACATCATCCCAGACTAGAGTTCAGGAGACTGATGTTCTCTCTTTTCGTACAAATCATAACAAATCATCCCAAAAGGATGTGGCGAGTTTTGAAATATCTGTGCAAATGGCTCCTGCATTTTGTTCAGCCCTGTTATTAAAAGTGGTTGCCAAAAAAGCCTAGGGATGCCTATGGTACAATAGGGCTGCTAAGTGTGGGTGTTACTATACTCCACCCAGGAAATCCAAGTCGGGACTTGTCTTCTGTTTATATTTCAGAATTTGGATTCTCAGCTCGGCTGGTGGGGTTAGAGGAGGCTGCTTTCAGTGAGTCGCGTGAGAGGCTGCGCTTGGCATTATAAAATCCAACCTGTAACATCTCGTCCTGTGATTTTCAAAAGATGAAATTGGTCAAGCTTGGCAGCTCATAATTGAGTTCCTCATGAGCAAGCTGTAATATGCTCATGCAGCCATGGAAAAAGCAGAAACCCTGTTGACCTGCTTTTTATATGGTTTATGGGAAACAATAGGAATGATTACTAAGTTGAAATGAGCTACTTCAAAAATTAAACATTTTGATCTCCTTCCTATCTATCTAACTGTATAATTTTGTAGGCATAACCTAGATCAGACCCAAGGCAAGGCATTTGAGTATTTACATGAAACTCATGTATATAGATCTGTTTTAATGGTTTATCATAACGCATAGGACCATTAAGCTGGCTAGAATTACAGTTGCACCTGTAGAAAAAGCTGCTTTTACTTGACTATATGGAAAATCCTCTTTTCTTAATACTGCCATTAATGGTAAGGACCTTAGTATATGAAGTAGAATTGCGCCACCAGGAGGTGGCATCTCTGTAGGTTCTAAATAATTTGTGACTTCAAGAGTGCATCAAGAAAATGAATCTGAGAACCAGGTGCTCTTGAAAACCCAAGAAATGGAGCAAAAGAAATGGAAGAAGCAGAGATCTTTAAAATCCAGGCAAAAGAATCTAATTGATCAACCGCAGAATGGAGTGCTCTTTACTAAATATTAAGATCCATGAATATTTTATGCCACATAATCCCCAAGGATAGGTAAATAATTCTTCACATTTACAAATGTGAAATGTAAAAGTGTTCATTCTGTTTGGCATTAATCTGCACATTTGCTTTACTTTTTATTTTTAAAAAATCAACTTAAAATATATTTGCAAGATGTGTGAGTTTTTCTGTGTATGGGTGTGTGCATGTATGGGTGTGTTTTGCCGGGTGTTTCAAATGTGCAAGACAAAAAAAATAAAGATGTGGTTCACTGATTTTTTACATTAATCTAAATGCTGTGATTTGGGATAGTTCATATCAAATTATTACATTTTAGAGATATGCCTTGTCGTAACATCCCAGGTGAGTCTATTGAAGAAAAAATAATATCACCTATAAAACAGTAATAATCTTATCTCTTCCTCAGTCTGCTATTATATACAGTCCTCTAGTCATTTATTTCCCTCTGTAGTAATGCAAGGAAAAATTGAAATACACCTAAATACGAACAGCGAGAGGGCAAGATATGGCCCTAAAATTGCCATTCAAATTGAGCAGGATTCTTTCCCCTGTATTAGTAAAGTGCATAATTTCAGCAAACTAAATTTAATGTGGTGGCATGGAGGAAGCAGTTGTCCTAGTTGGCGGGGGGGGGGGAATAAATTAATGGAAGAACACTGAAAAACTACTTCATTCCAGGCATACCTCAATAATTGCGTGGAATTGCATTCTGTTAAAGATAACTTATTTAGAAACCAAAGGCAATTGGCCAATGCTTGACAGAGGACATCATTTTGGAGGCTCCTTCTGCAAACATTAGTTCACTGGTCTAAGACTGGTGCTATGCATTTCTGTTCCTACGGAACTGCTCATCTTGGGGAGGACTTTAGCTGAGCTGATGAAGTTTTGGCTCAGCTTCTGCTTCAGAAGAAATGCTGCCCAATTAATTTTGCTATGTGCCCTTTGGACTGGCAGGAACTCTCATAGGCAGGAAGCTCCGTCTAGTCCTGGCTCCTGGATTTCCCCTTCTCTCCTGAAGACCGGTTATCCTTGTGCTTTGCTACCCACCTACCCAGCATTGCAAAGCAGGGCAAGTACAGTGCTGAGGGTCTGGAAGCAAATGAAGTATGTAGCTATATGGAAGAACTTCAAATTGATCACTGAAGTGGGCAGTGGATCATTCCCAGGGGAGAGGCATTCCGGTTGAATGACTGAGAGGAAGAGGGAATAAAATGAGCTGAGGAATAGCCCCACATATAGTTCCCCTGCTTTATTTCTGGCCTTTTTATCACAGTTTTGCTAGGAGAAACTATTCTATGTAAAATGCTTAGAGACCCAGGGAAAAATAGAAAAAAAACAAAACCCTGAAAAAGCATAAGTGTAATGGATTCTCTGAAGAGAAGATAATTTTGGGGTGTTTATTTCACATCCATAATCCACATATGAGAATAAGAAAGAGTATTTTAGGTGTTGGGTGCTGTTGCAAGATCAAGTAATATTACATTTAATAATAGCTAGCAGTTTATATAACAAGCAAACACTGAGGGTGAACAATACTGTAATAGTAATAGTAGTTGTGGTGATGATGATTTTTTAAAATGTACATTAGTTCTCAATTTAAATGCAAAGACAAATCATGATTAGGAATAATAAAAAGGAATATAAAGAATATGTTAATAAAAACCCAATGAAAACAAAATTGATTTAATAATGCTAGCCTAACATTTAAACAACAACAACAAAATGCAAGCACTAGAATGAGCCATATGCCTTGAAGCCCTTTTTTTGCAACAGAGTGGAAACCATTCAAAATCCCAGGGAGTGTTTTTCTACAGTTTGGAAGTGACTTAACACGGGATGTTCCCACTGGCCTGAGAAGAATGAAATATATAGATATCATTCTTAATATCTACTAATCTTGCTGGTTTCATTCTAATTTTGTGTAATATGTGCTGCTGAAGCAAGCAGGAGGCCCCTAATATCTGAGAAGGCTTCTATTGAGGTTTTCCTCAAGTATTTACCAATCCTGAGCTGTTTGGGACTTGACATTTTAAAGCCAACTGCTTAAGCAAAGCCCACAAGATAATTGGCAACTAGAATAGATCTTGCAGCAGAGATACAATCTTACTCTCAATCCTCTAATGTCAACATATTAGCTCATTTGTTCAGCCTTCCTAGAGCAGAAAAGGCTTTAGGATACTGCTCCTATGATCCATATTCCACAGGTAGAGGCCAAGGACAAGGCATTAATTTAACCCCTAATGGGGCAATCTTGTATTTGCCAATGGAATGGGAATAGGAAAAGTTTATACCTATTGTTTCTTTACTCTGAGTTTACCTTCTACCAGCACCTGTACTTATCCCTTACAATCCCTGCCATTCTTTTAATGTTTGGCATGATGGATAAAATTGAAATATTTGACAAAATATTTTTTAAAAATATATATACATGTATTTACATGCACATACATATCAACTATTCTCTTTCAGGGTAAGCAATGATATGCAAAGCGTGGAAAATGAGTAAAAGACAGTAAGACAAAGGAATTAAAGTGTGTGATAAGGGGATAAAATAAAGAATTATAGCCAATTCTGGTAAACCATTTACTATCTATTCTTGCAAACCATCAGTGCAATCTCAACCTAAGTGTGGTATAACCCGATTTAAAACATAAATGGAACTTAGTGCGATTATTTTATCTTAAAAGCAAATGGACAGCTTTCTTATAAAATATATTTTCAATGTAAAGAACAGTTTAGGAGGGAAAGGAGTATGGTAATCTTTGATAAGCCTCAATCCGAAAAATGCTTAAACAATGAATTTATGGAGAGTTATTGTTGATTGCTATATTGAAAATCAGTGTTAGGAACTTCCGGTTTGCGTGGCTTCGGGGCAGCAGGAATTCGCGACAGCTCGCGATTCCTGCTGTGCTAGCCGTCGAGGTACCCCCGATCCAGATGGGTCAGGGGGATATGGCTGCCCTGTAGGGACAGCTGAAGAGAGAGGGGAGTCAGATAGGGAGGTGGGGGTGTCGCAGACCCCCCCCTTCTCCGGGAAAACCCCTTTTTCCCAAGGCGGTGGAGCGGCGGTCAGCAATGGCCGCCACGAAGAAGCCAGCAACCGGGTAAGAACTGTGCTGGAGGAAGTGTGAAGAGTGAAAGTTCTGTCTGAGCCGGATCAAGTAACACCTTTTAAATTGCCTGGAATTGAGCTGCTTGAATTGCTGGAGGATACATTGTATCCCTAAGAAGAGCGAAAAGCGGCGGAAAAGCTGTTAAAGGGAACTTTTTTTTTTTTTTACTCTCCCACCCCACGGAAAAAGCAGAAATATTTTGATATATTAGACATTGAAAGTGGATTGCTTTGAAAGCTGAAGCTAAGAGACAAAGGGATTTTTGGACATTGAAAAATTTAAGAAATTGGAAAATCTCTGCTGGAGGTATGGATTTTTGATTATTTAAAATTGTCATTGCAAGTGGGAAGGGAGAAAAAAAA
The DNA here is from genome assembly GCA_033807585.1 of Hydrophis major. Classification (NCBI taxonomy): domain Eukaryota; kingdom Metazoa; phylum Chordata; class Lepidosauria; order Squamata; family Elapidae; genus Hydrophis; species Hydrophis major. Next base: position 157,714,969 of record CM066329.1, on the reverse strand, counting down.
TTGGAGCAGAAGCTGAAAAAGGAGGAGACTGTCTAGAACGTCTTTGTGGATCCCAAAAGAAGATATATGGTAATTGGACCTCTTTGATTAAAAATTAATCCAGAAAAAGAAAGAGAAGAAGGAAGAAAAGTATTAACTTTTGGACTTTTTTTTTTTAATTGCTTTTGATTGTCTTTGATTAAAAATACTTGTGGTTGTTTTGGAAAAAGTTTCCCTTTTTATAATGGCATTGTTTGTGGATGAACTAGAGATTGAATATCAAAAATATAAAAAAGAAGATACTTTGGGCGCTTTGTTTCAATTCTTAGAAATGGCGTTATGTTCTGTTGAAAAGTTGATTACGCAGCAGAAGGACTGGGACAAGGAAGAAGAGGAAGAAGAAGCCATTTTTGATGAACAATGGGTCCATCCCGGAGAGGAGGAGAAAAAGGATAAGAAAAAGGGGATTTTAAGAATTATAAAAACAACCAAAAGAGAGAAAAATGAGCGAAAAGATGGAGGCAAGGTTAGAAAGCAAAGGAAAAGGAGTAAGAAAAGCGAAGGGAAAAAGCAAAGCGGTAGAAAGGGCAAGGAGAAGAATAAGCAAGAGAGAAAGGGGGGGAGGAGAAGCCTTAATGGGGGGAAGCAAGACCTAAAGAAAAAAAGTTTATTTAGAGACAATGGGTGAATTTAATTTGGATTAAAAGAGGGATTCTGGAGGGTATATAAGAGTGTGTTTTTATATGTATATTTAGAATATAAAATTTATTATGTAATTTTAGAATCTTTTAAACAGAATCCCAAGAAAGATTGCTATATGTAGTATTTCTAAGTTAGGGTAATGAGTTATAGATATTACTCCAATTGGTGTACAGGAGAAGTATAGTAAAAGAAAAAAAAAGATGAATGGATAATTGGAAATAGAACAGACAAAGAATGTTGTTGAAAATGGTAATAAGATATGGAAGGATATATATGTTGTTGTTTTTTTTGGATTTTGTATATTGATAAAAGGCAATAAAATTTTAATTAATAAATAATTTGGATGGAAAAGAGAAGTAGGGACAAGATATGAAGTTAATATTATATGAAATATTGATATTATAATCTGGAAATGTTATGCCTTATTGGTCTTTTATTATTATTTTCTCTTAGAAAAGAATTTATAAGCTGCTATGCCTTGATTCTTTGTGCATTGTTTTTATAAAACTGATAAAAATGGTTTTTATATATATATATAAAAAAAAGAAAATGATAATAAGATATGGAAGGAGATATGGGTTGAATATGATGTTTGAATTTGTGTCTGTGTAAAGAGTTTTAACCCGGGAACAGACAACCTTCAGAAAAGATCTTTTAGTTTTGTTTATGTTTTGTGTTTGTATGTTTGTGTATTGTGTTTATGGTAAAACTAACAAAATTTGTTTTTTATAAAAAAAAAAAGGAAAAAAGAATCAATAAAACCTTGGAGGAATGTTAGACGAGAATAATTTAAACAAGCCAGAAAGAAAAGAATATGATGACTATAAAATGGATAAATATGGAAGAGAAATGAAACTGAATAGGAGTAAAGAGAAATAATGAGAAATTTGCTGAAAGATATTTGTGTGTCCATATGGAGATGGGATAAATTGGAATTATGCTGTATAAAAATAATGTTTTGTTTGACTTGTAAGGATTTACAATGTTAAGAGGTTTTATGTGTTTATGTATTTAATGGTTAATGATGTGTTGTTTTATCTTTAAAATTAATAAAAATTTGTTTCAAAAAAAAAGAAAATCAGTGTTAGGGTTTGGATATAAATCAGCCTTCTGGATGTCCTTGACTTATAATTTTCATAATTCCCTGGCAATGTATCTAATGGCACCAATTTGGAAAAGGTTGAGCTAAGTAATGTCATCTTATATCTTGCCTGGAACATCTACTGAGCCTCTAGCTGATTACTTATCTCCCACAATAGTTGAGTAAGTTCTGAAATGAATATGCATGAAAGATAACATAGGTAATCACTTTCCATCTCATGAAGAAATACATTTGCATAATAATTAGCATTCCTGACTGCTGAGAGTTCTGGGTAAATAAAATTTTATTGAGAATTGTTCTGAGATTTTTTTTTCTATATGGGAACTCAGTATGCAAACATTTTAGACAAGCAGATAAAACAAGCCCAGTCTAATGCAGCTTTACATTGAAGAAGTTTCTACTTGGTCCATATAACTGAACAGACCAGATTCCCAAGTCCAAGACATGCCACTTACAAAATGTGACTGGTCTGAGTGATAGAATCCTAGATGTGGGACAGAATCCTAGATGTGGGACAGAATCCTAGATGTGGGACAGTGAGGGTGCTCTGGTTTAATCCCCTTCTTAATGCAGGCTTTACCATTCAGGAAGCTCAACTACATTCCCCTGGAACTGTCTGGACTTGGTTCTGTTTACCTGCTATAGGTAGAGTCAGTCTATCACTTTCCAAAGCAGTCTGTTTTGTTGCCAAACAACATTACCTGTCAAGACATTTGGCCTTTTGGTGACCTTGTGCGTGTAATGGTTTGAATTGTTGTTTTAAATATTGTACACTGCCCAAAAGTCACTGTGGAGTTGGGCTGCCATTACAATTGTATGTATGCATGTAAGTATGACTAAGTGAAGTTAGCTTAGTTAGGTAGGTCAATTCTTTTGGAAATATAAATTCTGCATAGGAAATCTCCTTTTGTTCTCTCTGTAGTTTTTGAAATTCCATTTCCAGTGTGCTCATAGGAAATTTGTTCTTTTGATCGTATTGTGAAAATGTAAAGTTTTGATTAATTGTGGTTTCCATTTCCTAACTGTCCTTAAAATGGCCTTGTATGGGATATAGACATCCTTCTTGATAGCTACTCAACAAATTGTGAAAAGAAATGTACATGTGTACATTACATACTCGTGCATTTATATATTACTAAAACTCTTATGGTTCTAACTTTTAACTTGGAGAAATAGTACATCATAAGGCAAAGGACCCAGGATCACAGGATCACAGCTACCAGCTCAAATCCCCTGGCAACTAAGACTAACCTGAGTACAACCAAGCCCCCACCTGAACAGAACACCCCCCCAGCTGATCAGAACACAGCCAAACTCCCAAGAAATGAGAACACATCTCCACCCAATCAGAACACAGCCAAGCCCCCACCCAATCAAGTCACACCCCCACTAGCAGTAAAAAGGAAGAAGCAGCTGCAAACTCATATTACTCTGAGAAGCACAAAGCCGAAGACACAAGCCTGAAGATGATGATTTTGTTGAAACATTTCCAAGATATTTCTAATTTTACGCAGGAGAAAACGTGAATAACCAAAGATCCACATACAAATACCTGCAAAAACCTCAGAAAACATATATCATATATCAAAGATCTGACCAATCACTACCTATCCAATACATACTTCACCTACAACGGACAAAAATACAAACAAATAGAAGGAGCACCCATGGGATCACCCCTCTCACCTGTCATCGCTAACCTCTACATGGAACACTTTGAAACACGAGCTCTAGAAAAATATGATCACAAACCCAAACTCTGGCTCAGATATGTAGATGACACCTTCATAATCTGGCCACATGGGAAAGAAAAACTGAACAACTTCCTCACACACCTCAACAGCCTATACCCCAAAATACAATTCACCATGGAAACAGAAGCTAACAACCAACTTCCCTTCCTAGATGTCTTGGTATACAAAAATTCCAATGGCTTCCTAGGACACACCATCTACCAGAAGAAAACACATACAAACCGCTATTTAAACGCACTCTCACACCACCACACAGCACAGATCAATTCCGTAGCCAAGACACTCATCTCCAGAACAAAATGCTTAGCCGATGAACAACACCTAGAGACCGAACTACACACTCTCACCGGCGTGCTGCAGCCAATGGATTCCAAAGAAATAAGATTACCCACCTAATCCAAAAAGAAACCCCAACCAAAATCCAAGACAGAGAACAAGAGAATGGCAAAGCCCTCCTCCCATATAGAAAAGGCACTACGGACAAAATCAGCAAGATCCTCCAAAAACACAACATTAAAACAGCATTCTGCACAAACAGAAATATATCCACCATCCTAAAAAACCCTAAGGACAAAATTGAGTTAGAAAATCAAGGAGTATACGAAATCCCTTGCACTACCTGCCCCACCACATACATTGGACAAACTAACAGAAGTATAAGTGCACGCATTGAAGAACATAAGAACTCAATCAAAAAGGAAGAACGACCTCTTCCCTGGTCCAACACCTCAAAGCCACAGGACATGAGATTGACTTTAAAAATACCAGAACTATCACCAAAACCGAATACTTCAGCAGCAGAATAATCAGAGAAGCCGTAGAGATAGAAAAACACCCACACAGCATGAATAAACGAGATGATACCTCCCGCCTACCAGCCATTTGGAAACCCGCCCTCATGAACAGATGAGTACCTAACATGAAGAATGACACCAGACCCACACCCCTGAGAGCCACACAAGATGCCACCACCACACTTCCATGTAGAAAGCAGACTCACACCCACACAGAAGATGAGACATGACCATGGACCAGAAGCCAAACTGCAGTTGCATCACTACCCACTTCAAACCCCTCTGAGCCATACATGAAGCGAACTGACCCCCACCATGAAGATGCAGCACGACCACGAACTCGAAGCCAAACAGCAAGATCACAGCTCACCAGCTCAAATCCCCCAGCAACTAAGACTAACTGGAGCACAACCAATCCCCCACCTGAACAGAACACGCCTCCAGCCAGTCAGAACACAGCCAAACCCCCAACCAATCAGAACACAGCCAAACCCCCAACCAATGAGAACACACCCCCACCCAATCAGAACACAGCCAAGCCCCACCCAATCAAGTCACACCCCCACTAGCAGTTAAAAGGAAGAAGCAGCTGCAAGCTCACATCACTCTGAGAAGCACAGAGCTGAAGACCAAGCCTGAAGATGATGAATGAGACTTCATCAAAACGTTGCCTAGATACTTCCAATCTTATATGGGAGAAAACCCGAATAACCAAAATCCATATATATATATCTCAAAAAAGTAAAGGGAACACTTAAACAACACAATGTAACTCCAAGTCAATCACACTTCTTTGAAATCAAACTGTCCACTCAGGTAGCAACACTGACTGGCAATCAATTTCACATGCTGTTGTGCAAATGGAATAGACAACAGGTGGAAAGCATAGGCAGTTAGCAAGACATCCCCAAATAAAGGAGTGGTTCTGCAGGTGGTGACTACAGACCACTTCTCATTCCTATGCTTTCTGGCTGATGGTTTGGTCACTTTTGAATGCTGGCGGTGCTTTCACTCTAGCAGTAGCATGAGATGGAGTCTACAACCCACACAAGTGGCTCACGTAGTGCAGCTCATCCAGGATGGAACATCAATGCGAGCTGTGGCAGGAAGGTTTGCTGTGTCTGTCAGCGTAGTGTCCAGAGCATGGAGGCGCTACCAGGAGACAGGCCAGTACATCAAGAGACATGGAGGAGGCCATAGGAGGGCAACAACCCAGTATCAGGACCGCTACCTCCACCTTTGTGCAAGTAGGGACAGGAGGAACTCTGCCAGAGCCAGTGGGGGTTGTGCTTACAGCCCAACACCATGCAGGATGTTTGGCATTTGCCAGAGAACACCAAGATTGGCAAATTCGCCACTGGCGCCCTGTGCTCTTCACAGATGAAAGCAGGTTCACACTGAGCACATGTGATAGATGTGACAGGGTCTGGAGACGCTGTGGAGAACTTTCTGCTGCCTGCAACATTCTCCAGCATGACCAGTTTGGCAGTGGGTCAGTAATGGTGTGGGGTGGCATTTCTTTAGGGGGCCGCACAGCCCTCCATGTGCTCGCCAGAAGTAGCCTGACTGCCATTCGGTACCGAGATGAGATCCTCAGACCCCTTGTGAGACCATAGGCTGGTGTGGTTGGCCCTGGGTTCCTCCTAATGCAAGACAATGCTAGACCTCATGCAGCTGGAGTGTGTCAGCAATTCCTGCAAGATGAAGGCATTGATGCTATGGACTGGCCTGCCCATTCCCCAGACCTGAATCCAATTGAGCACATCTGGGACATCATGTCTTGCTCCATCCACCAATGCCACATTTCACCACAGACTGTCCAGGAGTTGGGGGATGCTTTAGTCCAGGTGTGGGAGGAGATCCCTCAGGAGACCATCCGCCACCTCATGAGGAGCATGCCCAGGCATTGTAGGGAGGTCATACAGGCACATAGAGGCCACACACACTACTGAACCTCATTTTGACTTGTTTTAAAGACATTACATCAAAGTTGTGTGTGTGTGTGTGTGTGTGTGTGTGGCATTCAGCTTTGTTCAGGTATTTTCCCATATCATAGTAGTGGTGCTACTACTACTACAACGTGGGAAAATACCTGAACAAAGCTGAATGCCATACATGTAAGTACCCACGAAAACTTAAGAAAACATATATATATATATATATATATATATATATATATATATATATATATATATATATGTTTTCTGAGGTTCTCGTGGGTATTTGTATGTGGATCTTTGGTTATTCGGGTTTTCTCCCACGTAAGATTGGAATTATCTAGGCAACGTTTCGATGAAGTCTCATTCATCATCTTCAGGCTTGGTCTTCAGCTCTGTGCTTCTCAGAGTGATGTGAGCTCGCAGCTGCTTCTTCCTTTTAACTGCTCCTGGGGGTGTGACTTGATTGGCTGGGGGCTTGGCTGTGTTCTGATTGGATGGGGGGGTGTTCTCATTGGTTGGGGGTTTGGCTGTGTTCTGATTGGTTGGGGGGTTGGCTGTGTTCTGATTGGCTGGAGGCGTGTTCTGTTCAGGTGGGGGCTTGATTGTGCTCAGGTTAGTCTTAGTTGCTGGAGGGTTTGAGCTGGTGAGCTGTGATCTTGCTGTTTGGCTTCGAGTTCGTGGTCGTGCTGCATCTTCATGGTGGGGGTCAGTTCGCTTCCTGTATGGTTCAGAGGGGTTTGAGGTGGGTAGTGATGCAGCTGCAGTGCGGCTTCTGGTCCGTGGTCGTGTTTCATCTTCTGTGTGGGTGTGAGTCTGCTTTCTACGTGGAAGTGTGGTGGTGGCATCTTGTGTGGCTCTCAGGGGTGTGGGTCTGGTGTCATTCTTCATGATACTTCCAATCTTACGCGGGAGAAAACCCGAATAACCAAAGATCCACATACAAATACCCGCGAGAACCTCAGAAAACAAATATTGCACCTCTACGGGGAGGAATCCCACCATCTGACCAGGACTTATGAAAAACTTGAAGTCCAAAGAGCTTCCATTTTATGTGACCTCGCATTCCTATGGAACTGCCGAGATCAAAATTTAATTCCCACAAGCTTCCAATTGAAATTCCACACCAACACAGCAGCCACCAAACGCATCCTAAAAAGAACAGAATTGGCCCTAATTAGAAATGAACTTCACAAAAAAAAGATTTCTCCTAGATCAAATCAACAAAGATCTCCTCACACTTCACCTCAGACTCAGCAACAAGATTCACCCCTTACTTTGGGACAAATCCAAACAGCTCGCTGTCTGGAGAGCCGAAACACAGACCACCCTCAAGACAGATACACATACCAACAAACTCAGAAAACTACAACAACGCCAGAAACCAACTCCTCCCCCCTCACAGCCACACATGAAACAAACAGTGCACAACATCTCAGACAAGATCCTCACCGAAGCCGAAACCAAGGTCCTTTCTAAAGGATTCAACTTTGCTGTCGCTCCCAAACACATCCCCACAGAAACCATCATATGCGGAGTTGAAACCAGCCTGACCAAAACCAACCCTGATGATGCTAATAGAATCAGACTCGAAATCACCAACATCCTCTGCACTAGCAAACCACCCAAAAGCAACTTATCCAAAGAAGAACAAACTGCACTACTTAACCTGAAAGAAGACACCAGCATAATAATCCTACCAGCAGACAAGGGAAACGCGACAGTGGTTATGAACACATCTGACTACCAATCCAAGTTAACCAACCTACTCCAAGACCCCACATACAAACCCCTAAAGACAGACCCCACCACCTACCTAGAAAAAACCACCAGATCCAAAATAAAAGCCTCCCCCATCAGTGAAGAAATCCAGCAAAGAATCATACCCAGAGAGAAATCATCCAGATGCCCTAAACTTTATGGTCTCCCCAAGATACACAAAGAAGGAAACCCACTTAGACCAATAGTCAGCTCCAGAGGCTCACCTCTACAAAACCTAGCCAAATTTCTCGCCAAACAACTACAGCCCTATGCAGAATCCATCAACTCACACGTAAGAAACTCATTCCAGTTCATCGAGATCATAAAGAAACAAAACTTACAACCCAGTGACCTACTAGTGAGCTTCGATGTCATATCCCTCTTCACCCAAGTGCCAATAAAAGAAGCCTTGACAGCCATCCAAAACAAATACAACCCCCCCAAGCACATCCTAGATCTGACCAACCACTGCCTATCCAATACATACTACACCTACAACGGACAAAAATACAAACAAATAGAAGGAGCACCCATGGGATCACCCCTCTCACCTGTCATCGCCAACCTCTACATGGAACACTTTGAAACACAGGCTCTAGAAAAATATGATCACAAACCCAAACTCTGGCTCAGATACGTAGATGACACCTTCATAATCTGGCCACACGGGAAAGAAAAACTGAACAACTTCCTCACACACCTCAACAGCCAACACCCCAAAATACAATTCACCATGGAAACAGAAGCTAACAACCAACTTCCCTTCCTAGATATCTTGGTATACAAAAGATCCAATGGCTCCCTAGGACACACCATCTACCAGAAAAAAACACATACAAACCGCTATCTACACGCACTCTCACACCACCACCCAGCACAGATCAATTCCGTAGCTGAGACACTCATCTCCAGAACAAAATGCTTGGCCGATGAACAACACCTAGAGACCGAACTACACACTCTCACCGGCATGCTGACAGCCAATGGATTCCAAAGAAAGAAGATCACCCACCTAATCCAAAAAGAAACCCCAGCCAAAATCCAAGACAAAGAACAAGAGAATGGCAAAGCCCTCCTCCCATATATAAAGGGTACTACGGACAAAATCAGCAAGATCCTCCAAAAACACAACATTAAGACAGCATTCTGCACAAACAGAAAGATATCCACCATCCTAAGAAACCCTAAGGACAGAATCGAGTTAGAAAATCAAGGAGTATACGAAATCCCTTGCACTGCCTGCCCCACCACATACATTGGACAGACTAACAGAAGAATAGGTGCACGCATTGAAGAACATAAGAACTCAATCAAAAAGGAAGAACCGACCTCTTCCTTGGTCCAACACCTCAAAGCCACAGGACATGAGATTGACTTTAAAAATACCAGAACTATCGCCAAAACCGAACACTTCAGCAGCAGAATCATCAGAGAAGCCATAGAGATAGAAAAACGCCCACACAGCATGAATAAACGAGATGATGCCTCCCGCCTACCAGCCATTTGGAAACCCGCCCTCATGAACAGACGTGTACCTAACATGAAGAATGACACCAGACCCACACCCCTGAGAGCCACACAAGATGCCACCACCACACTTCCACGTAGAAAGCAGACTCACACCCACACAGAAGATGAAACACGACCACGGACCAGAAGCCGCACTGCAGCTGCATCACTACCCACCTCAAACCCCTCTGAACCATACAGGAAGCGAACTGACCCCCACCATGAAGATGCAGCACGACCACGAACTCGAAGCCAAACAGCAAGATCACAGCTCACCAGCTCAAACCCTCCAGCAACTAAGACTAACCTGAGCACAATCAAGCCCCCACCTGAACAGAACACGCCTCCAGCCAATCAGAACACAGCCAACCCCCCAACCAATCAGAACACAGCCAAACCCCCAACCAATGAGAACACCCCCCCATCCAATCAGAACACAGCCAAGCCCTCAGCCAATCAAGTCACATCCCCAGGAGCAGTTAAAAGGAAGAAGCAGCTGCGAGCTCACATCACTCTGAGAAGCACAGAGCTGAAGACCAAGCCTGAAGATGATGAATGAGACTTCATCGAAACGTTGCCTAGATACTTCCAATCTTACACGGGAGAAAACCCGAATAACCAAAGATCCACATATATATATATATATATATATATATATATATATATATATATATATATATATATATATATATATATATATATATATATATATATGTGTATGTGTATGTGTATGTGTATGTGTATGTGTATGTGTATGTGTATGTGTATGTGTATGTGTATGTGTATGTGTATGTGTATGTGTATGTGTATGTGTATGTGTATGTGTATGTGTATGTGTATATGTATATGTATATGTATATGTATATGTATATGTATATGTATATGTATATGTATATATATGTATAGATAGATATACATATATACACAGAGAGAGAGAGAGAGAGAGAGAGAAAGAAAGAAAGAAAGAAAGAAAGAAAGAAAGAAAGAAAGAAAGAAAGAAAGAAAGAAAGAAAGAAAGAAAGAAAGAAAGAAAGAAAGAAGAGCACCTTTGGAAATTCATGCTGTAAGGAATATGTCAGCACCATTATGGTCACCAGCCACCTAGTTTATAGCATTCACATTCCTTTTTAGTGTTTGTTGAGAGAGAATTTACCCACTGTAAGGTCATAAATTTTATAAAAAACCTCCAGGGGAAAACTGTAGCAAAATTTGGCAGACAGTAGACAGGAAACTGTAAATGGAAAATCTTGTCTGGGATGGGGGTGGAAGTTTTTCATTTTCTTGTTCTTGCTGCTGATGTATGTGATAGATTACTTCAACAACATTTCACAAAGATTATTGTAAGGCTTTAAAATCTACAAAATGAATAAGGGGAAAAAAGACATCCAGGAGATGTTACTAGCACTTTGTCTTTCACTGAACTTTTTTTTCTGGGTCTGCTTCATATTTTTCCTGGGTAGTTGGTTAGCATTTCTTTACTACAAGAAAAAAAAAATGCAAATATTAAATATATATTTTTGGAGACCTAGCAAGAGGCTTGTAAAAATACCAAATTCACAAAAGTTGAAATTATATGAACCAGGCAGATTTTATAGATAAGTACCTGCTTCATAACTTAGTGTTTTATATTGTATGTGTATAACTAAATAAACGTTTTATAAGCTAAAATTAAAAAGGCAATAAATAGTAAAGAAATGAAATGTTTATTGAAACCAATTTATCATTTCTAACAGGTATAATGATTAACTGCAATCCACTGCAATTAATCATAGAATTTTGTACTTTATTTCGATAAACTAAAACATATTTCGATCATTTTAAATTCAACTTTTTTACCCCTTTGCTGGAAAATAGCTGTTTTCAGATCAGCACTTGCAAAGTCTTCAACTCCTATCTCATTTAATTTTATCAATCAATTAAAAACAGAAGGAACAGAAGGAGCAACAAGACTGAGTGCTTATCAAATTAATATCTCCCCATATTCTTTTTTTTCTTCCATTTTTAACATAGAACAAAGCATTCTTTTATTTTTATCTTTCAAATGTATATATCATTTTGCAGACTAAAGTTTTTCCATTCAAAAATCTACACAGGAAGGGCAAATTTCATGTAATGTTGAGGTTATGACATTATAAAAGCTATGGCAGGCTTTTTAAAATGCCTGTCTCCTTATCAGAAAGTGAACTCATCACAGAATTAGAGAAATTTCAAAAGCATTTTGCAATATCACACAGAAAGGTGCTACTGAGATCTCTGCATTAAAAGCTCCATCAGTCACATAGATGCACTTGAGTGGTTAGAAGCTTCATAAATAGGATTTTGATTTACACAAAATCTGTTACCCTTCTATTTTCTTTCTTCACTATTTTTTGAAAGCATTCCCAGCAATCTGTTAATACAATATCCCACCCCCCTACATTGCAATGCAAACAGTTCTGCTAATATTTTGGCTGTTCAAAGGTGGATTTTGTGGTCATAGGAATCTATGTTCCCATTATGCATTGGCTGTTTTTTTTTTTAAAGAAAGTTTTCAACTAGAGGCATTGGCAAAATCTGAAACCTTCATCAAAGTGCCAGTATGGCACCAGGCTAGAAAGTGGGAAATCTTGAGTTCAAGTCCTGCCTTAGCTATGAAAAGCAACTGGGTGCCTTTGGGCCAGTCACTCCCTTTCTCTCAGCCTGATTTACCCCACGGGATTGTTTTTGTAGAGAAAATAGGAGGAAGTTGTGTTGAATACGTTCATTGCGTTGAGCTCCTTGTAAAAATAGTGAAGGTAGGATACAAATAAATAAAAATAAAAGGCCTAAATAAGTGTTGAAATGGTGCAATGCAGGCTTCCTATAGATGTGCAATATGTATAGAAAAGGCATGACAAAACACGGGCTTCATCATTGCCCCAACCCTACCTCCCCCCTCCCCCGACAATGCACAGACATCTCATTCTGTGATGGTATGATAGAGAGGTGATCTTAAATGCTATAAGTCTGCTGTGACATTGTGAAATGCACAGAGTTATGCTGGAACTATGTATCATGAAGTTAGCTGAGGCTACTGTATAGCAATGGGACTGTCGTGTCGTCGGAAATGATGCCAGGAGTCGGTGACTTAGTATCAAGCTCTTTTATTGAGTTAGGAACTGAACTGGGGCTAAGGAAAAACTTTGCGGCTTTTTATTTCTTTAGCCATGGCAGTCGCAGCCAATGGCACTGCTTTGAATCTCCCGCGATTCGAATCGACCAATCGCGGGAGATTCTCAGCGAGCCAATCGGCGCGGCTCACCTAGCCAATCAGAGTGCCCCGTGCTTTGGCCAATCAAAGCACGGGGATCTCAAGAATGCTAATGAGGGGACAGAACACCCCTCCCCTCTTGGTTCAGTCCTTACGTTGCGTACTCCCTTAGGTAGGCGGGGCTCCGTCTTAGCCTACTGGACCTGCACAGCTCAGTCGTAGGTTGGATCCCAGCTGGTTCAGTCGGGGTCTCTGCTTCTCTGGATGCCGTCGTGGGAACCGCCTGGTCGGTTGGGCCGGGCCGCTCTCCGTAGCTCCCTCCTGGGCTTCCCGGGTTGGTTGAGCTGCGGGTTTCGCTGCTCCCGCTCGGTCTTCCCGGGTTGGTTGAGCTGGCCTGGCTGTCTCTTTCTGGTGAGGTTTTGTGCTGGCTGCTTCCAGGTGAGTATGGCTGGTTTATTCTTCCTCGGTTTTGGTCCCCTGGGTATTCCCTCCCCTCTTGGTTTTTGTTGTGGGGGTTGGTTTTGCCTGTTTGCGCGTCGGTGGTCTCTTGGGTGGTCGTCCTCGATCTTAACTGGTCGATGTGGTGTTTCCACGCTCGTCCGTCGGTTGTTTGTAGCCGGTACGAGTGTGGGCCTGTTATTTGTGTGATGATGGCCGGTACCCATAACGGGTCTCCCGTTAGGTTTTTCGCGTAAACGGCATCGCCTGGTGCGAAGGTTCGGTGTTTGCTGGTTGAGTCTGGGGGTTTCTCTGGGTTGTACGTGGGGTGTAATCTATCGCGTGGGGACCTTATTTTCCTTCCCATTAGCAGTTCGGCTGGGCTTTTATTCGTTGTGGTATTTGGGGTTATGTGTTGGATGAAGAGTAATTTATTTATTTTGTCCTGGATCTCCCCGTGGTCTATTTTCTGGATGGTTTTCTTTGTGAATTGAACCATCCGTTCCGCCCTACCGTTTGCCGCCGGATGCACCGGTGCTATCAACGCGTGTCGGATGCCCCTTTCCGCTAGGAATTTTTCGAATTCTAGCGAGGTGAATTGGGACCCGTTGTCGGAAACGACGACGTCTGGGAGGCCGTGTGTTGCAAAAAGTTTGCCGAGTTCTTTGGTCAAGGCCTCCATGGTTGTTGTTCTCATGTTGCTTACCTCCAGCCAGTTGGAGTAAGCGTCTACTGTTATAAGGAAGGTGTGTCCTTTTGTGGGTCCGGTGAAATCTATGTGGATCCTAGACCAAGGTCCCCTTGGGGTTTCCCACTCTAGGACGGGTGCTGCGGGTGGGCTTGGCCTAGTTTCCTGGCATCGTTGACACCTTGCTACCCAGGCTTCAATCTGTTTGTCCATCCCTGGCCACCAAGCGTAACTTCTGGCCAGGGCTTTTGTCCTAATGATGCCCGAGTGCCCCTCGTGTAACAGTTCCAGAACCTTCCCTTGTAGTTTTTCTGGGATGACCACCCTATCCCCCCATAGGATGCACCCTTTTAGTAACGAGAGTTCTGTTTGCCGGTTCCGAAATGTCCTGACGGACTCGTCGTTGCCCCTTTCCGGCCACCCTTTCTCTACCCAATGCATCACCTGCGCCAGACGTTTGTCTTTATTAGTTTCTCGGGCAATGTCTGACGCGGTTATGGGTAGGTTGGGTAGAGTCTCTATACTGAGGGTGGTCGTCGTGGGTGCTGGGTCGGTGTCAGACTCCGGTAATGGCGAGCGGCTTAAGGCGTCCGCATGGGAGATAGTCTTACCCGGTCTGTGTGTGAATCCGTAATTGTAGGCCGCCAGGAACTCGGACCACCTTGTCATTCAGGGAGACAGAATGTTCGGGGTGGCCCTGTTCCCTGCAAGGATTCCCAGCAGCGGTTTGTGGTCGGTGATGATGGTAAATGTCCGGCCATAGAGATACTCGTGAAATCTTTTTACTGCGGCGATGATAGCCAGAGCCTCTTTGTCCAACTGGCTGTAATTCCGCTCCGGTTTGGTGAGGGTCCTTGAAAAGAACGCAATGGGTGCTTCTTTTCCGTCGGGGAGAGTATGGCTGAAGACAGCGCCGACGCCGAAGGGAGATGCATCGCATGTGACGGCCAGAGGTAGGGTCTCGTTGTACTGGATAAGGACGGCATCCGAAGTGAGGAGGTCCTTTGTTTTCTTGAAAGTGGCTTCCTCGTGTTTCCCCCAAGTCCAGGTCGCCGCCTTGTCGAAAAGCCTCCGCCACCGTCGCCTTTTGGGGCAGGAAAACATTATAAAAGTTAAGCAGCCCCAGAAACGCCTGCAGTTCTGTCTTCGACTTGGGTGTGGGGGCTTCTTTGATGGCTTTGATCTTTTGGTTTGTGGGGTGAATGCCGTGACGGTCTAGGAGATATCCTAGGAATTCAACCCGTTCCGTGTATAATTGGCATTTCTCCCTCTTTACCTTGAGCCCGGTCTCTTTGAATTTGGTTAGGACCTCCCTTAGGCGACCCTCTAGTTCGGCCTGGTTGGTTGCCGACACTAAGATGTCGTCGAAGTAAGGTACCACCCCCTTGATGCCTTGTAATAGCCTTTCCATTAGGCTTTGGAATATTCCAGGCGCCACGCTGACTCCGAATTGGAGCCGGTTGCATTTAAATGCTCCCCGGTGGGTGACTATGGTTTGCGCTTCTGCCGTTTCCTCATCGACTGGCAATTGTTGGTATGCCTGGGCGAGGTCGAGTTTAGCGAAAACCTTGCCCCCTCCCAGTGAATGTAGTAGGTGTTGCACTACTGGGATGGGGTAAGCGCTTTGTTGCAAGGCGCCATTTAGGGTGGCCTTATAGTCCCCACAGATTCTCACCGACCCATCGGGCTTGATCGGGGTGACTATGGGGGTCTCCCACCGGGCATGGTCTATAGGTTGTAGGACCCCTTGCTTGACGAGCTTGTCAATTTGCTCGTCTATCTTGGGTTTAAGCACGAATGGCACCCGCCTTGGTTTTAGGCGTTTTGGGGGGACGTTTGGGTCTAGGCTGAATGATATAAGGGGCCCTCGGTACTTGCCTAGGTTTCCGTTGAACACCTCTTGGAATTCCTGGGCTAATTGTTGCTCCCAGTTGTCGTCGGCGATGTGGTCGATTCCCGTGACTGCGATGCCGAGCGGGGCGAACCATTGCAGTCCCAGTAGGCTTGGGCGGTCGCGATCGACGATGGTCAGGGGAAGCCTTTCGGTGCGCCCTTTGTAGGTTACCTTGAACTGTCCGGTTCCGACTACAGGGATGCGGTTTCCCTGATAGTCTTTCACGATTAGTCTCTGGTTGTCTAGGCCTTTTCTTTGGATGGTAGGCACCTAGCGTTTTATTTCTTGCCATGCTATCATGGAGAGGTAGGAACCGGAGTCCACCTCTATTTTACATGGCTCGCCTTCGATGCCTACCTCCACGTAGACCTTCCGGGCATCGTTGGTTGTGGCGTGGCCGATGGTGACTGTCTGATGGGTGTCCTCTCTTCGCCAGGTCTCGCCGCCTCGTAGGGATCATCCATTCTAGTCCCATCTGTTGTCAGTGGGGTGATCTCTGGTCCGGGGTGGTGTGCTCTCTCGTCTCCGTTCGCTCTGGTCCCATCGTGGAGGGCTGCGGTCCTTTTTGAGACGGCAGACGTGGGCGATGTGTCCCTTCTTGTCGCAATGCCGGCAGATTGAATCGAAGAACCAGCATTCGGACCTGGGGTGGTCGCCTCCGCAACTGGCACAGGTGGTCCTCGACTTACGACCCCGCCGGTTCCATGGGTCGCGGCCTGCCTGGAGATGGTGGATTTTTTCCTCCTCGTCGGAAGTGCCTGATGCTGAGTGGACGTCGCCCTGGTGGGTGGTCATCTCAGGTTGGCCCTCGGCCGACCTTGCAGGGTGGTTGTTCCCGCTGCGGTCTCCAGCGTTCGGTCGGCGCATGCGGTCGGCGGATGTTTGGGTAGCTTCGGTGGCTGTGGCTTCGGTGAGGGTATCTGCGAGGGTGATGTTGCCCTTGGCCATCAACCGACTCTGAAGGACAGGGTCCCAAAGGCCGAGCACAATTCGGTCTCGCAGGGCTTCGTTCATGTTGTCAAATTCGCACAGCCCCCCTAGGCTCCGTAGTTCGGCGATGAAGTCGCTGAAATTCTCACCCGACCATTGGTCCCGATGGTAGAACTCATGTCGTCAGATGAGGATGGGCACATCTGGAGCGTAGTGTCGCCGGAGTATTGGCTCGAGGACGTCCCAGTCCATCATGGTCACGTCGGCGGATTTGGCAAGCGCTTTGGCCATCTTAAACACTGCGGTCCCGAAGTGGGTCAGGAAGATGGCTCGCTTCATTGGGCCGGTGGCGTCCCTCAGGTCGCTGCACTCGAGGAACATGCGGAATCTGTCAGAGTACGATTCCCAGTCCTCGCTGGCGGGGTTGAAGGGTACGGGGGGTGCGATGTTCGCCATCGTGGATTTTCGTCTGGCTTCCGTCGGACACGTGCTTCGGTTCAGGATCAGTATCGCACCTTCGTCGCCAGTGTCGTGTCGTCGGAAATGATGCCAGGAGTCAGTGACTTAGTATCAAGCTCTTTTATTGAGTTAGGAACCAAACTGGGGCTACGGAAAAACTTTGCGGCTTTTTATTTCTTTAGCCACGGCGGTCGCGGCCAATGGCACCGTTTTGAATCTCCCGCGATTCGAATCGACCAATCGCGGGAGATTCTCAGCGAGCCAATCGGCGCGGCTCGCCTAGCCAATCAGAGTGCCCCGCGCTTTGGCCAATCAAAGCACGGGGATCTCAAGAATGCTAATGAGGGGACAGAACAGGGACATTGCCAGAAGTAGTATTCAGTGAAGTTGTTAAAATGGCACAAGAACAGGAAGCAATTTAACCTGTGAGAAACAGCAGAAGGACAGACTTATTAAATAGAATTTTAAGGCTTTCTAGACACTATGAAGTTTTCAGTTCATGCAACACTCTTCATATGTCGTAGTAAATAATGAGATTGCAAGTGGTAGGCAACATAGAAAAAGTGTCTCATTCCATTAAGCTTGCAGCTATTGGTGTAAGGAATAGCTAGTACAGATATGTTGGCAATAGCTCTCACTATTGTTATATTGATGCAAGCTTTTGTGCACACTGCAATAGCTACATATACTAGCAAACAAATGTCAAATTTTATTTCTGGGTTTTAACAGAGAATCAGTATATTAATAAAGTCAGAGATGTAATATAAATAGCAAAGCTTGACATCCAAGCATTTATGCCTGTGAGCAACTTTGAATGGAAATCAATGACAGTTCCAAATAATAAATTTAGGATTGGAGTAGCAAGAAAATTTCAGAGATTTATTCATCTACTTCCTACTATGATGTAATCTACTTTTCTATTAAAGAGATTAAGAGATTATATTTAATGTAGGATGTCCAAAACTGGTGTCTAGTGGTATTATTCCAGCGATGTCCAAACATTCAGCTGTTTTGCTTTAGTGGAATGTCATAGCCATTTACTTCCTACATTTTCCAGACAGACGACAATAATTTTATTATATTCATTGAATTACAAACCATTAGATCTGAAACTCACCATATTTAAACTCAAAGAAGAAATAAAATATGTATAATTCCATGGTTGAACTTTTATCTATTTATTTATTTTATTAATCAAATTTTATAGCCACCTATAAGGTGATTTTTGGACAGTATTCAACAATAAATGAAACAGAAAATATTAAAATAATAAAACAAAAATACAAACCATAGATGAAGGGAGAATAAAAAACGACTCACTTAACAATGGAGTCATCTAAACAAGTATCTGGTTCTATAGAAGCCCCTGGCCTGGTCATATAATTAAGTTTAATGGCCTTTTGGAATATCAAGAGATGGGAATGTCTAATTTTGCTAGTCTTATGTTTCAAAACGTAGGCACCACAGCAAAGAAGGCATGTCTCCAGCAAATATAGATTCCCTAGCTGATAGAACCCACAACAAGCCTACTCTGTGAGATTTATGGTCAGCTGATCTAAATGGGTAGAAGCAGTCCCTCAGACAGTGTGGTGCCATGCCATGAAGAGTTTCAAAGATCAAAACAAACACGTTGAATTGGATCCAGAAGCAAACTGGCAACCAATGCAATTCATGGAGCACAGCTATAAAATGCGTAATTCTACACGCACAATTGTAAATACTGCATTCTGTACCAGCTGAATCTTCTGGATACTCTTCAAGGGCAACCCAATGTATCCTGCACCAATTTCTCCTTTTTGTAGATACTAAGTTAATACTTATCATGGGGATGAAATTGGGTGAAATTTAATATTTTAAATTATTTCTTTCTTTCTTACTTAATAATTTGTTTATTCCAACAGATTATTCTAAAATAAAATATTTGCTATTTTTCCTTAGAAGCAGCCCTACATGTGCCTGTGTTTTTTCCCCTATTGGGATATCTACTACCTGTGATAGTATGGAACATTCCACATTATACAATTTATATAGAAGTATATTGAAATATATTCTGGCTTTTGATAAAAGCAGAGTAGATGCATCACCTAAGGTACTGAGACCTGGAGTACTGGGACCTGGAGTAGAGAAGATCAGTAGAAATTCAGCAGAATGCAAATAACCACCAGTGTTTATGTCACCTGTTTTTACAAGAAGGATAACACAGGTTCACAAGTGTGAACAGAAACAATAAGATCAATCAAATATCTTATCAAAGCATTCCAATAGAAATGGCACTAGGTGATTACATTGCCCCCTTATCTTTCAATTACCTATTTCAAAGTTCAACCCAATGTAAATAATGTAGGGAGTGGGCTTGCTTGGGGATCAATCCTGCAGTTTGCTGGCAGAAACTCTAGTGATTCACTATAGGTTTTTCTCAATAAAATATACTTTACTGCTTCTATCCCCGAATGCTGTGGATGTGTTTTTGTGAATGTTTTTTTCACAACATACTCAAATTTATACAATGGATGTGTTTTATTTTAGTATTTCAACTATTTTATCTTTTTCTTTATTTGTTTTGGACTATATTAAGACCTAAGGACTCAAGTAAAAATATTGAGGTGCTCAATATTATTGAGGTGTTCCCGTTCTTGGGATTTGATTGAATTATGACAAACTAGGAAGTCAAAAAACTGTTGGAAAAATGATTACACAAGAAAAGATAAGAAGTTCCATTCCTTTGACTATGTCATCCCTGGGTACTAGAATAATGTATCACAATTATGAGAATTCAGTGGCAATCCCTCTGGGTGTTAAAAATAAGTGATTAAACACAATATCCCCCTACTGGAAAATGTTCAGGATTATGGTGCATGTGTATATGTGTATATGTTTGTTGCCCTTTTCAAACATTTCAAAGGGCAGAATTAAAGCAATGTGTTTTTGACAAACATTCCCTGATTATACTGGTTGGATCCCAAATAACCTTCATAGCAAATCCCAACCTAGGTTTAAATTGGAATGACCTTGGGATCCCAACAGCATGCGGGTTCTTAAAACATGTCTGATAGATTGAATGATCCTCTGAGTGTGATCCTCTGAGTGTTCTTTCCTGTATGCATAACTTGGATTTTATTTTATTCTTTTTTAAAGAAGAAATAATTGTTTTGTTATTGTTGCTTTGACACTGAGTGGCAGCCTTTTTAGAGTTTGACAGCCAAATCTATTGCCATGTGACAGTTGTCCTACTCTGTAAGGTAGTTCCTTTCTGCCTGCTTGACAGTAAGAGCTTCCAAGCTGACAAGACAGGCTTATGCCTCTTTACAGGAGAAAAAATAGATAAAGTTGGGGAACAAGAAGACTGAGGAACCCTTCTGTCAAAACAAAGGCATTGTTTTCAGCTGCTTTTTATTATACCTGACTGTGAACTTGAAGTTTACACAGGAGACGGTTTTATTTGTACATGTCATTAAAAAAATCTAACTTTTAACAAAGTCTTCAGTGCATGACTCTAACTAAAATCTCAAATAATGAAAACCCTTAATAAGTTAACTCCTGTCAGGAAACTGCTATTTTCAAACAATATTAAAGTACTGCTTAAAAATTGAGACTGAATATACACCTAGATCATTTCAATTAAATTGCTAATCTAACATGTTATTAAAGTGGGAAGTGAAATTAAGGGGTGGCTTTGTTTAGTCACTGCAAATGAATTTATTTCACCATTTCTTGCCAAGGTGATCTTTTGAAGAAGATAGGGAACATTACTGGAACACTTATTGCATTGAAAGAGACATTCTTCACCAAAAATCCTTTTAAGTGTATCAGTTCCCTTGTTAATAGCTTGTCAGAAAACCTTTTCAAAAGAACAGAAGATGAATATGTTATAAACTAATAAAGGCGTTTAATAAAGTTTTAACGACCTTAAGAAAAAAGCAGGGTTCTAATCCTGCACTTCTAATTGGCCGATAATAGCAATATCGGATTGGTCCTTTCTGGGAAATCTGATTGGCTATTAATGGGCCAACTCTCATTGGTTCAAGGGTTTAACACTTCCATGTTTCTCATTGGCTAATAGGTTAGCAGCCAACCCTATAAAAGGACTGCGGCTGCCCTAGGGTTTTGCTCTGTTCAGTATGACTAATAAAGAGTTGAAGTTCACTGTTCACTGCCTCGTCTCTGTTCCTTGCACCCATGTGCAGAACTTAAAACTGGCGATGAAGGTGGGATGCGGAGACATCAGAACTGACTGAACACTACAGAGCACCAAACAGAGCACGTGGCTGAAGGCGCATCAACAACGGAAACCATGTCCGGCGGCACAAGAAGACTGGGACTCGTACATAGACCAGTTCCAGATGTTTCTGGAGACCAACAACTTGAAGGACGCCACTACAGGGAAAAAGCGAGCAGTGTTCCTGACCCATTGCGGGCCTGCCATCTTTAAGATGGCCAAGGCACTAGCGAAACCAGCTGAGGTGAAATCCATGGACTGGGACGTCCTCGCGCCCCTTCTACGGGCCCACTATGCATCCACCGTACCAACACTTGTCCGAAGACATGAGTTTTACCAGAGGGACCAACGGAAAGGAGAGAGCGTTGTAGATTTCATCATGGATCTCCGGAACCTGGGAGGCCTCTGTGGGTTTACAGATCTCAAAGAAGCTCTGAGAAACCAAATAATTCTGGGATTAGATGACCACACTACGCAGAGCAAGATCATGGCCAAAGGGGACATCAACCTTGCTGATGTCATCAAGGACGTAACTGCAGCAGAAGCAACCAGGAAGTTGGCCGCCCGAATGCACCGCACCAATGCACCACTCTGTCAACTCGCCAGCGATACCTCACCTCGCCTAGAGAGGCACACAACAGCGACCCACCACGAGGAACTAGAATTGCCATCAGAAAGTGATGAGGAGGAGGTCAACCGGCTCCAGTCCGAACGTGACCAACGCAACCAGTGGAATTGAAGACTACCGCACCAATGCGCGGGTTGTGGGGCAAAACACCCACAATCAGACTACAAATTCCTTGATGCACTCTGCCATTCCTGTGGGAAAAGAGGCCACATTGGGAAGGTCTGTAGAAGCAAGCAAGGATCCAGCCCAATTCAGAGAGAAAACAACTACTGCCAGACCACAGGGAATCATCCTGTGAGTCGGGAACACTTGAACCACCAATGGAACAACCACTCCTACAGAAATAAAACACTGGCCACTTCAATGAGATGGGAAGAGGCACACCAAACCATTACAATCAGTCACGCTTCATCGTTAGATGCAAAGAAGATCCGAGTGAGGGTCGCCATCGAAAACCAACCTTGTGTGATGGAAGTCGACTCAGGATCATTCCTCTCGATGGTTTCCTGGAAGACCCTTAAACAATTAATCCCTGCCGTCCAGCATCAAGACCTCATAGCCCAAAGAATCATACTCAAAGATTATCAGGGGAACCGAATTCTAATAGTTGGATCCAGCGAAGTCCAAGTATCATTCAAAAATCATACTGCGTCATTTCCACTGACCGTCATTGACCGCGACCGGCCTAGTTTGTTAGGCCTTCAATGGTTCGCCCCACTCGGGATCGAGGTAGCCGGCATTCACCAAACCAGAAGCGATGACTGGGAGGAGGCCCTCGACCAGGAATTCCAGGACGTCTTTGCAGACAAACTAGGCAAGTACAAGGGGACTCCGATATCATTTAACCTTAACCCTGAAGTAGCCCCCATCCGCCTTAAGCCTTGTCGGGTACCTTTTGCCCTAAAACCAAAGATCGATGAGCAGCTCAATAAATTAATAGCCCAGGGTGTTTTAGAACCAACTGCCCATGCCCGTTGGGAAACCCCAATTGTAACACCCATCAAACCGGATGGATCGTTAAGGATTTGCGGGGACTACCGGGCCACCCCTAATCACGCACTTCAACAGAACGCTTGCCCGGTGCTGGTGGTGCAACACCTTCTCCATTCCCTGGGGGGGGCGGAAAAGTCTTCGCTAAATTGGATTTAGCACAGGTGTACCAACAACTGCCTGTAGATAAAAAAAACCACGGAAGCACAGACGATCGTTATGCACAGAGGCGCCTTTAAATGCAATCGACTCCAATTCGGAGTGAGCGTAGCCTCGGGGATTTTTCTTTCTTTTTTTTTTTAATACAAGTTTTATTAATTTTTTACAACAAACACAAACACATAAAACATAGGACATAACATAAAAACATAATCATTCTTCATAAATTTACAAGCAGTGTATCAGTTGGTTTACCACTCGTTTTTGTGCATCCATTTCATAGTCATCATAATAATTATGTTGCATAATAACTCATATCATCAAACAACAACCATATATCCCAATATCACTATTGAACAATCATTTGACTGTAATTTAACTAATTCATACTTAAGTGAGATAACTATAGTTTAATTAATTTATTTTATAACAGATCATAAAATCATATCAAATCTATCTTAATAAAATATTCTTAAAATATTATCAAAACCAAAAAGAAGAAAAAAATGCATATTCATTATATCCTAGGTTTCCAAATATTCTATTATTATATTGTACCATCTAACCATTGATAAAAAAGATCCCAAACTTCATAAAATTGTTTATCTTCTTGTTCTCTAATTTCAAATGTCAATCTACTCATTTCAGCACATTCCAATATTTTCTTAATGATTTCTTCCTCTAATGGTATTCTCTCACTTTTCCAATGTTTATCAAGTACAATCCTAGCCACTGTTAATACATTTACAATCAAATACTTTACATTTTTATTATATATATCAGGTAAGATTCCCAATAAAAAAATCTCTGGTTTCAAGTCTATATGTTTCTTTGTCATTTTTTCCAACCATATGCGAATTCTAGTCCAGTATTTCCTGGCCTCCTCACAAGTCCACCACATATGGTAATATGAACCAGGAATCTGATGACATTCCCAGCAATTTTCAGATTTGTTCTTAAACATTCTTGCAATTCTTGTCGGGTGAAAGTGCCACCTGTAAAACATCTTATACACATTTTCTTTATATGCTGTTGACATTGTCATTTTATAATTTTGAGACCACAACTTTTACCATTTCTCTAAATCAATCCCATATCCAAAAATTTTCCCCCAAGCAATCATTGTTTCTTTAACTTATTCTTCCTCCAATTTATTTTCCAACAAATAATTATATAATTTTTGATCACTTTTTCATCAGTACCTGTCAATATCCTATCTAAGTCAGTCAATTTATCATAGAATCCTTCCATTTTAGAATCTTTAAGATACCTTGAATGTATTTGCGCATATGAAAACCAATTCATCTTTATACCTTGTTCTTCTAAATTTTGCATCGTTTTAAGTTCACCCTTTTCATCTAGTAATTCCCCATATCTAACTGTTTGTTCCTTCTTATAGGTTATAGGATAAGAAAAAGCTTCAATAGTTGATAACCAAACTGGGATTTTCAAATAACATTGTTTCTTAATTTTCTCCCAATTCAACCATAACGATTCCCGTATATAATGGCTTCTAAAATAACCCTGCGATTTAGTTCCCTTATACCATAGAAAAGCATGCCAACCTAATAATAAATCATGTCCTTCTAATGCCAACAATCTAGTCTTTCTTAACGTTATCCATTCTTTAGCCGACATTAAATTTGCAGCTTGATAATACAACTCCCAATTAGGAAGGCCAAATCCTCCTCTAATTCTAGCACCCTGTAAGAGTTTTAATTTTATTCTCGCTTTCTTACCTTGCCATATATACTTCAACACAATTTTATTTAATTCTTCAAAATAGTCCTTACCTAACCTAATTGGTATTGTTTGAAACAAATATAAAATTCTAGGTAAAATATTCATCTTGATTGTTGAAATTCTACCTATCAATGACAATTGTAAATTTTCCCATTTTTTCAGGTCAGATGCTATCTGCTGTTTAAGTTTAATATAGTTATTCTCTTTCAGTGCAGCACATCTTGACGTCAAATATATCCCCAAATATTTAACTTTATTCGAAACTTGAATTTTCAATAGGTCTGTCAGCTCTTCTCTTTGTCTTAATAGCATGTTCTTTGTCAAAATCTTTGTTTTGTCTTTATTTATTTTCAAGCCAGCTATCTCACTGTACATCTCTACCTTTCCCAATAGTTTTAAAGCTGTCTCTAGAGGATCTTCCAAAATAAAGACCAGGTTGTCTGCAAAGGCTTGCAATTTGAATTCCTCCTTTTTAACTTTCATTCCTTTTATATTTGTATCCTCTCTAATATTTCTATTTAACACTTCCAAAGTTAATACAAATAACAAAGGAGATAATGGACATCCTTGTCTTGTACCTTTTTTAATATTAATAGAGTCTGTGAATTCTCCATCTATCATTACTTTTGCCGTTTGCTTATAATATATGGCTTCTATTGCTTGAATAAATTTTCTAGCAAAGCCCATCTGTTCCAATAATAATAGCATAAATCTCCAATTCACATTATCAAATGCCTTTTGGGCATCTAAGAATATCAAAGCCATTTGTTTTTCAGGGTGCGCCTCGTAATATTCCAATATGTTCAGGATTACCCTCATATTGTCTTTAATTTGTCTCTTTGGTAAAAAACCATTCTGATCAGAGTGAATAAAATTTTTTAAATAGTTTTTTAGCCTCTCTGCCAAGATTAAAGCAAAGACTTTATAATTTGCATTCAATAAGGAAATGGGTCTATAGTTCTTAATTTGTAATGGGTCAACCCCTTCTTTTGGGATAAGTGTATTTTCTTATTTTGGGATTTAGGTATTTTCTTATTTATCATAACTTCATTCATAACTTCTAATAGTGAAGTGTTCAACGGTTCTTGTAGTGTTCTATAAAATTCTGCCGGGAGAATTTGGACCAGGAGAATTTGGACCAGGAGAATTTGGACCAGGAGAAAGCTTTTCCATGTTCTGTCTATTAAGTTCTTCAGTTAATTCCATCATTGTTACAGCACTTTCTAGCATTTCCCCAGTTTCATCAGGTATCTTAGGTAGGTCAGCATTTTGTAAATACTGTTTAATTTTTTCCTCATCAAGATCCTCCTGTTTATATAATTGTCCATAAAAGTCTCCAATAATTGCCTTTTTCTCTTTATTACCATGGCAAATTTGACCTTGATTGTCTATTAACTGTAATATTTTCCTTGATTCTTTCTCTTTTCTCAATTTATATGTCCAAATCATATCTAATCTGGACCATGATAAATGTCTATTGGAATAAAAAGTATATTGTTGAGTTTTAGCATTTCTTTCTCTCCATATATCTTTTAGATTTAATTCATCTGTCATTTTAAAAAAAGGATTTAGGGAGGGTCCTCCTATTTTGTCGTGTTGCTTTTGCTGTATAGTCCAGTTTATTATCTACAATTCCATTGAAATCTCCCATCATAAGTATATTAGCATAGTCCAGTTCAATTATTTTCATATGTAATTTTTTATAAAATTCTTCTTGTTTATCATTCGAGGCATAAATTGCAACCAAGAGTGTTTTTGTCTTATTGTCCACTATTTCAACCATTAATACTCTTCCTTCTTCATCAATACAAATCAATTTTGCTGGAATGGTTTCTTTAATATACAAAACCACTCCTGTTTTTTACAGTAAGTCAAAGAAGTAAATATTTTCCCTAATTTTGGTCATGCCAGTAATTGTTCATGTTGTTTTTTAATGTGAACTTCTTGTAGGCAGATTATATCAAATTTTAGCTTCTCTAATTTTTGGAAAGTTTTTCTTCTTTTGGTAGCTGAATTCAGTTCATTTATATTCATAGAAATCAGTTTTTTTTCCTCCATGGTTATGTTTTATATTTAGGTCTAACAGCTCTTGTGGATCTTACTTCACGTTATTCTTTAATCTCCACTTGTCCACCTACTGCACCTTTCTCTCTTCCCATTTCCATTTGGACCTCTTCAAATTCAGTTGAGATATTATCTTTTTCTCTCTCCCCTTCTCTTCTTTCAAAAAATTCCTTGTAGAATATTTCTGCTTTATCAATTGAATCATTTTTATGTCTCTGTTCTTGCCACGTAAACATTAATCCTTTTGGAATCAGCCATCTATAGTTCACTTCTTTTTCCAATAGCATTTTAGTCAAAAATTGACATTCTCTTCTAATCTCTCTCACTTTTCTAGGTACTTGTTTTAAGACCACAATCTCTTTATCTTTATATTTCAACACCATTTCTCTTGCCACTTGTAATATTTGGGTTCTAATAGTTTTTTTGGTGAATCTGACATGAACCTCTCTTGGTAATTGGTTCCTCTTCACATATCCTGTGAAGACTTGATATATCTCATCTACTCCATCCTTTATCTTTTCCTCTGTTATTTCTAAGGCTCCAGCCAATATTTCAATCATTACTGCGGCCAAATATTGTCCTTTTTCCTCCTCAATATTTTGGAATCTAAGATAAAATTCTGACCTGTCCATCTCCCACTTCAACATCCCACTTTTTTCTTGTTCAATCGTTGCTAATATATTATCAATATTTCCAATTATGTCATCTCTTTGTTTGTCTTTCTCTTCTATTTTTTGGATTCTCTCATCGTGATTCACCATCATTTGTTGAACGTTTTCAAATTTTTCATCAATCTTCCCAATTCTTTTGTCAATACTCTCCATTCTTTGTTCCATACTCATTTTAAGATCTTGTATCCCTTGCATAACCGTCGTTAAATCCACTTGTGCTTTATCTTGCTTCGCCACTGTTGAAAGTCATCGTCCATATGATGGGGAGAAAGGAGCAGAAGTTGAAATGCCCAAAGGTAAAATTCTCTTACTCATTCCGTAGCTCAGAGTCTTTTGGTTCTTTTAATCCAATTAATAAGGTGACCAATTGTAATCCAATTAGAAAGAAGGAAAACACCCGGAAAAAAAAAGAGCCAATAAAAAATAAAAGGCCCAAAATTGAAAAATAAAAATTCTTCAGGTTCTTCAAGACCCTAATCCAATTATGAAATACTCAGTTATATTTCAAAAGTAAAAATTAAAAATGGAGAGAGAAAAAAGACAAAATAAAGCCCAACAATATTTTAAAAAAGAAAAAAAATAATAAGCAAAGAAAAAGGAAAGAGAAAAAAGAGTTCTTCAGGTTCTTCCCACCTTAATCCAATTGAGAGACCTCAAAAATAGAAAATAGCCATAAAAATAAGTCAAAAGTAGGAATAAAAAGGCAAATATCCCAATAAAAAAAAATAAAAAGGAAAAAAAAATATTCTGGGGCTTCCCCTTTAAAAAATAAATAAAAATGAGATAAAATAAAAAATAAAAAATGAATATACCAATATTACAAAATGCTATGGAGTTGAAGGGAAGGGATAGAACAGTTAACAAGAAATAAAAAGTAAAAAGCACCCACTGCCTTTTAAGGCTCTTATTTGGCTTCTCCACACATTTCAAAGCCAAGCTTCAAATATTCAATTGATAATAGAAGTCCCAAAGGGCACCTGTATAAACATCCTCCAGTGCTCTTCCCTCTATCTTATCGCTTCCAGTGGCCTTGATAAAAAACTCCCAACTTCAAATATTTTCTAGTTGGCAGTGTTGCAAAATTTCCCAGGAAATTTTGCCCCGGGGATTTTTCAAAGTTTGATGGAGAGACTCTTGCAAGGGATCAAGGGGGTCATGCCATACTTTGATGATGTTTTAATTGCGGCCCCGAATAGAGAAGTACTAGAAAGTTGTCTTAAAATGGTTCTCCAGAAATTTAAAGACTCCGGCCTAAAGGTTAAAAAAAATAAATGTCAACTGTGTACAGATAAAGTAGAGTTCCTGGTGTACCTAATCGATAAGCAAGGCATTCACTCCACTAATAGCAAACTAAAAGCAATCAAAAATGCCCCGAAAACCAGGAATAGGACAGACCTCCAAGCTTTCCTGGGGCTCATTAACTTTTACAACATCTTCTTGCCCCAGAAAGCGACCGCAGCTGAGCCCCTACATAGACTTCTCGACAAAAAAACAACCTGGGTCTGGGGACACCGAGAGGAGCACGCATTCCGACAAGTGAAAAACTTACTAACCTCCGATGCTGTCTTAATGCAGTATAACGAGACTTTGCCTTTGTTAGGGATAACATTGTTTGCCCTAACTGGTTTAGGTAAAATAATAACTATGTAATCATGGTTTGTAAGTTAAAGTGTCTGCAACTTTAAATATAGGAATGTAATTAAGGGAGTGGTTGTGAAAGCACTTTAAAAGAAGCAAGACGACAGCTTGCTCTCTTTCTGGCTTTGATGATCCCTAATTACTGAATGGACTCAAGACTTCATTACTCGAACGGGAGAGAGACAAAGAACTGATTTGTAAGTGAACTGACATAAGGATATTCTACATGGACTTTGCAAACTGAATATCCTTGAATGGACTGACTAAATGATACATGACTAATGGACTGTTATTTTGACTATGCTATAAATGGAATAAACTATATTTTTGATAGCACAAGCGTATCTGTTATTTTTACTGTATGTTAATAAACAAACAAACTTATCTCACTCATTTATCTCTGTGCCTATCTGACTAATGCTGCACATTCTGTTTAGCTTGTCTCCTTAACCCCGGTTGGGGAACTCAGGCTTTACAGCCTTTAACAATTACATGTGATGCGTCACCGTTTGGAGTAGGAGCCATTTTGAGTCATGTGTTACCAAATAGTAGTGAGGCCCCTATTGCCTATTTTTCAAGGACCTTATCGAGGGCTGAACGTAACTATAGCCAAATTGACAAAGAGGCTCTTGCTGTTGTATCTGCTGTGAAACGGTTTCATGAATATGTGTATGGATGAGTTTTTACTATTATTACCGATCACAAACCTTTGCTGGGGATTATAGCGGGAGACAAGCCAACCCCCTATATATTGTCACCTAGAATGACTCGCTGGTTGGAATTCTTAGCTGCGTATAACTATAAATTACAACATCACCTGGGGAAAGCCATTCCCCACGCTGATGCATTGAGCCGTGCCCCACTTCCAGAAACTGTCAACGACCCAGCTCCAACCCTTACGACACTCCAGATTGAAACACTACATTCACCGCCACTAACAGCCAGAGACATCGCTATCGAAACGAAACGAGATCCTGTCCTGGCGAGAGTTCTCAGCTGGGTCGAATGAGGATGGCCAGTAGAACAAACCCCTGACAACTTCACCCCTTTCAGAAACTGGCAAACAGAACTTTTCTCACAAAAAGGCTGCATCCTATGGGGAGACAGAGTCGTCATCTCAGAGCGGTTACAACAAGCAGTATTGAAAACATTGCATGACGGTCACCCCGGCATCGTGCATATGAAAGCGTTCGCACGAAGCTACACGTGGTGGCCGGGCATCGACAAGCAGATCAAAGCCTGGGTAAAGACTTGTTTAAAGTGCCAAGAAGTCAGCAGTGCCCCACCTAGAGCAACTCCAACGGAGTGGGGGCCGTGGTCCCGCATCCACGTTGACTTTGTGGGACCTACTAAGGGACATATGTTCCTCCTAACAGTGGATGCGTATTCCAACTGGTTCGAGATCCACAAAATGAAGAATATTACAACCGATTCCATCATCCGAAATTGAATAGGCTATTCGCAACGCATGGGCTGCCAGATGTTCTGGTCTCCGACAACGGACCCCAGTTCACCATCCTGGCGTTTGAACAACACTTTGCAGACCGGGGTATCCGCCATGCACTAACCTCGCCGGTGCACCCTGCGGCCAATGGCAGGGCCGAGCGCATGGTCCAATTTGTAAAAAAAAACTCTCCACAAAATGGACTATGGGGACATTGACGACAAACTAAACAGAATACTCCTACTCCAACACATCAACCTGCACAGTGTCACCAACAAGACTCCAGCTGAACTGTTGATGGGACGCAAGCTCCGTTCCCACCTCGACCGGCTCCACCCGTCCTTCGAGCCAGAGAAACCCTGTGGATCTAGTGGAAAATGCTGCGAGTTCATGGTAGGTGACTTAGTCTTCGCTAAAAACCTTTCCAGCGAACTATTATGGGTCGAAGCAACCGTAACTCAAACCACCGGGCCCAGATCGTACCGTGTAGAAACATTGGACGGAAAAATATGGAAACACCACATAGATCAGCTTCGCTCTAGGCTACAACCCAGTTCCCATGACTCCTGTGACTCTCAAACTGAGGGGGGAGGGGATGTCGAAGAAACCGAATTCGAGATGGTAGAAAGCGGAATCAAAGGAAGTCAGCAGCCGGGCGCAATACATGAAGAAGAATCAGGGAGAGGGATGGCTTCGCCACAGAGGAATACCTCAACAGAGGCGAGCCCACAGAGATTGGAGGACAACAACTACAGAATTAGCGGCAACGAGTCGTCCAGTGATGATGCGGAACCACCTGTACCAGATAAATCAAAAAACATCCCACTGAAACCGGACTACAGACAGGAACCGGTGGGACAGCGCAAATCTAATAGACAGTTAAAACAACCTGCATATCTACGGGATTATGTCACCGCACCCCTCAAACGGAACCTAGGGAGAAGGGGAGTTATGAACTAATAAAGGCGTTTAATAAATTTTTAACAACCTTAAGAAAAAAGCAGGGTTATAATCCTGTACTTCTGATTGGCTGATAATAGTGATATTGGATTGGTCCTTTCTGGGAAATCTGATTGGCTGTTAATGGGCCAACTCTCATTGGTTCAAGGGTTTAACACTTCCATATTTCTCATTGGCTAATAGGTCAGCAGCCAACCCTATAAAAGGGCTGCTGCTGCCCTAGGGTTTTTGCTCTGTTCAGTATGACTAATAAAGAGTTGAAGTTCACTGTTCACTGCCTCGTCTCCGTTCCTTTCACCCATGCACAGAACTTAACAGAATGGTTTATATACAATCAAACAAAATATCTTAATTCTTATAAATAAAGAAGTTGTCTCATAGATAGTTTTTCTGTCCCAGTCCTGGAGCAGGAGACCTCAGTGGCATTTTGGTTGCTTTCTGTTAAATTGCTGCATTGAGCTTTCGATGGGGCTCTTCTTGAAAACCACCCTCAAGTTACAAGTGGTCCAGAAAGCAATGTCACATGCAGGGCTAGGAGCCCCTAGGTTTTTCCATATTACATCCCTATTGCTCAAACAACATTAGTTCTCTTTTTTATTCTACATGCAATTCAAAATGCTGGTTATCACCTTTAAAGTCCTAAATGGAAATGTACAGATTTTCTGCAAGAACTTTTCTCTTTGAGGAGTTATTTGCCCATCCCACAAGACCAAATAGAATAGGTCTGATCCATGTCCCTTCATTTACAAATTGCTATCTTGTGGGCCCTTGGAAGGATGTCTTCTCCATGGCAGCTCCTGCCCTTTGGAAGACTCTCCTTAAGATCTAGATGACCCTTAAAGTGCCAAGTCAGTTTCCAAACAATACAAATATTGGTATTTATCCCTTGCCACTAGATGGGGCCAGAGAACATCAGTATATACACAAATTATATCTGGGAGCATGACAGCTGTTATTCTTGCATTATTTAAGAGCTTTCCATTCAAATAAGTTACCTGTAGTTATACATTTTGGTAAGTCAGAGTATGGCTTATTGGTTTCTCTGTACAGTGTGAACATGGCGCTGAAAAGAACAAACCTTACTGTAGTGCAATAAATGAACCTCACTATGACTTTTTCTGAGTTCATATTTCCTTATATTTTACCCCAGCGAATTCCACAAACATGAACAGACATGATATAGCCATGCCTTGCTGCTTTCAAACCTTAGTTTGGAAGTTGGTTTCAGATAATTTTGATTTACACAGTCTGTCATCCTCCAGTAACTTGCAGCTACTGAATCCTACTATTTTCTGGAAATGTCATCACCTACATCACAGTCTTGGTTCTTGTTATCTTAGCTGCAACTGAATTCCAAGTATTTTTCAAAATAATTTTCAGAGGCCTGAGGCTTTATTCACTATAGCTGTAATCAACTGTTAAAATAATATTAGCTTCTTTAAAATATTAGAATTCTTTAAAATTCCTACCTGAACTTTTGAACAATTATGCTTTTCATGGATCTTATATCCCTCCAAATGTATTAGATAATTTTCATCCAATCTCTTCCTCTTTTTGTTGCTCTCTGCCTTCTTAGCCAGTTCACTGTTTCTTCATATTTTCCCCCAGAATTCAATCCTCATTCTTTCTCTCTTATTTCACTGTAGTGGCAAAGCAGAAGATTAATGAGAAAATAGTATTGTAGACCCATTTTCTTTTTCTACATATATACCTGTGAGGAAACGCTACTTAGCCAGCTGAGGCAATTTAAAATTGTATTTTAGCAAGGTTGCTATTATAAATTCTTCCAATGTCTTAGCAAGCTTTGGGGATTGCATCATGCATTGTAAATCACCCTCATTTTTAAATCTTTTATCTATTTTCCTATTGAAATAATTATGATAAAAAGGACAACATGAGTTTCCTAATTCAAAATCTACTAAGGGGGCAGGGGAGAAGAAGCAGCTGCATATAAAAAACAATAATTTCCATAAAATATTCTAAAGAAAGGTCAACTATTTCAGTGAGCAATGTCATCAGACGTTTATTTATTGACAAGATGTGTATAGCTACTATCTTAAAGTACAACTATGGGAAATTAGCAGCAGTAATAACACTGCAAATAACAAAAACATAAAAACAAAATTAAAACCAGTAATAGTAATAGACCAAACTGATCTATAAGAAATACAAAATGAAGAATAAAAAGAGACATAGCAAAACAAAGTTTTACATGGCCAGTACATAAAAAAAATATTAGGCAAAACAGATAAGAATACCTGGCAATGGCTAAGAAAAGGAAAGTTGAAGAAAGAAACAGAGCCTGCACAAGACCAGGCCTTAAGAACAAATGCATACAAAGTCAGAACTGAGAAGATGGCAACAGACAACAAATTCTGTCTCTACAAAGAACCTGAAGAAAGAGTGGATCCTCTAGTTAGCTGTGAAAGAAGAGTGCACAAAATAGACTACAAAAAATGTTTTGACAAAATAGCAACATTGGTGCATTGGAAGAAAAAAATACAATTTGCCTCAAGCAAGAACTGGTGGGATCACAAAATAGACCAAGCAATAGAAAATTTATAGGCTAAAATATCAGAGACTTAGATTTCAAACAAAAGTCTCATGCCCCCCAGCATGTTATTGCTCTTTAGCCCCATCTAGTGGCCAGAGAAACAAATACCAATTATATTGTTTGAAGATGACCCGACCTCTTTTATCCATCAGCCCATACTCTCAAACAAGTGCATACTAGGAAGCCAGACTCCATTTCCCTTAGCCTTTGGAGAAGGCAGAAGCACAAAGAAGAATCCATCTTAATGTGTGGTACATGGTCATCCAAGGAAAAACCTACACACACACCCACACAGCATCACTGGTAGATTTAAATTGCTTGTATTTATTAATTGTTATGTGCAGCAGTAATTTAATATTGTCTATCTTGTATTTGATTCTTGTTGCATGTATTCCTATTTTTTTCCAGTTTCACCATATCCTGTTCTCTCAATAAAGCATTCAGATCTACACATATGGTCTGTTTTATTGGAGGATAGGGGGGTTTAGCTGCATGTTGAGCTACACACAGATTAATGTGTAATGAGGACAGAACAAAGAGTCTGCCACACAATACCTCAGACTTAACAATTGTCAATAAGAAAGACAAAGTCTGGATAATGGACATTCAAAATAGGAAAAAAAACTGGAGAAAATACAAAGACCTGCAAATAAAAATAGAAAAAGTACCACAAAAGAAAGCAAAGATAGTAGCAATAGCAATGGGCACCTTGGGTACTATTATGTCCTGAATTGGAATACTCGAAATCCCCGAGCCTTGATTGGCTAAGGCGCGGGGATTTCTGATTGGCCAGGCGAGCCGCGCTGATTGGCCCGATTGAAGTCTCCCGCGATTGGTGCAAACCAAGAGCGGGAGACTTGAATCGCTGCCATTGGCCGCGGCCGCCGCTGCGAAAGGTATAAAAGCCGCGGGCTTTTTGCCTTTCGCTGGTTCGGTTCTCCCATTGTTAATAAAGAGCTTTGAATGAAAGTCACCGACTCTGAGCGTCTTTTGCGGACACGACACTGGCGACGAAGGTGGGATCTCGCCCCTGAACCGAACCCCGTGTCCACCCAAGAACCAGCTCCAGCGCAGAGATGGCGAAGATAGCACCGCCCGCCCCCTTCAACCCCGCCGCCGAGGATTGGGAATCGTACTCGGATCGGTTCCGGATGTACCTGGAATGCGCCGGAATGAAGGACGCTCCGGGCCCGCTAAAACGCGCCGTCTTCCTTACGCACTGCGGACCAGAGGTCTTCCACATGGCCAAAGCATTGGCCAAGCCAGCAGACGCAACCGCCATGGACTGGGACGTCCTCGAACCTATACTGCGGCGCCATTACGCCCCCGAAGTCCCCATCCTGATACGGCGCAACGAGTTCTACCGCCGAAACCAGAAACCAGACGAAAAATTGAGCGACTTCGTCGCAGAGCTACGGCGCCTAGGAGGACTCTGCGAGTTCGAAGGTCTGAACAGTCTCATAAGAGACTGCTTTGTACTCGGCTTATGGGATCCTACACTCCAGAGCCGACTTATGGCCAAGGGCGACATCAGCCTAGCCGATGCCCTTACTGCAGCCGCAGCCGCTGAAGCAACCCGTACGTCGGCAGACAGCATGCGAAGATCTGACGCGAAGGGCGGAAACAACAACCCGGCAAGGTCGGCCGACACAAGAAACGAAGCAACCACACACTACAGTGAATACCAATCAACCTCCAGCACGTCGGAAGACGAGGAGGACATACATCGCGTGCAGACGGGACGCGGCGACCAACGAAGTCGAAAAGGTCGTAGGTCGAGGACCAACTGCGCCGGGTGCGGCGGCGATCACCCCAGGTCAGAATGCCGATTTTTTGACTCTATCTGTAGGCATTGTGAACGACGGGGTCACATCGCCCGAGTTTGCCGCCAAAAGAAGACCCGCAGCCCGCCCAAATGGGAACAGCATGACAGACGGAGAGAAAGCTCCCCGCCCAGAACCAGAGAGCGCCAGCCAGACGGTCGGTGGGACCGCACTCAACGATCTCAAAGAAGCGGCAACGGTCGGCGAAAAGAAGAAACCCACCAGACGGTGACCATCGGCCACGCCATCTCCGACGGCGCCAGAAAGGTACACGTAGAAGTCCATATCGAAGGCCAGCCATGCAAAATGGAAGTGGACTCCGGGTCCTACCTTTCCATGATTGCATGGCGCGAAATCAAAAGACTGGTGCCTACACTACAAAAAGGAAACGTGCATGCCCAAAAGATCATCATTAAAGACTACCAAGGGAATCGCGTCCCGGTAGTGGGCACCAAGAACTTCAATATAACTTACAAAGGCCACACCGAACAACTGCCACTCACAATCGTCGATCGCGACCGCCCAAGCCTAATGGGTTTACAATGGTTCGCCCCGCTTAACATCGCACTGACAGGTGTCAACCACGTCACCATCGAAGCTTGGGAACAGCGGCTAGCCCAGGAGTTCCAGGAGGTCTTTGATGGAGGTTTGGGCAAGTACCAGGGGCCCCTTATCTCTTTGACCTAGACCCAGGGGTTCCCCCTAAGTGGCTTAAACCTAGAAGGGTACCATTCGCCTTAAAGCCTAAAATTGACGAGCAGATCGACAAGCTCGTCAAACAAGGGGTATTGCAACTGATAGACCATGCCAGATGGGAAACCCCTATAGTGACCCCAGTAAAGCCAGACGGGTCCGTGAGAATCTGCGGGGACTATAAGGCCACCCTAAATGGCGCGTTGCAACAAAGCGCCTACCCAGTCCCAATAGTGCAACATTTACTGCACTCACTGGGAGGGGGCAAAGTCTTTGCCAAGCTCGACCTCGCCCAGGCATATCAGCAGCTACCTGTGGATGAGAAAACGGTGGAAGCCCAAACAATCGTGACCCATCGGGGGGCTTTCAAGTGTAACCGGCTCCAATTTGGAGTCAGCGTGGCACCAGGCATCTTTCAGAGCCTGATGGAACGTTTGCTACAGGGCATCAAGGGGGTGGTGCCCTATTTCGATGACGTATTAGTGGCGGCGCCAAACGAAGCCGAATTAGAAAACCGACTCAGACAAGTCTTAACAAAATTTAAAGAAACAGGACTTAAAGTCAAACGAGAAAAATGCCAACTATGTACAAAGCAAGTAGAGTTTTTGGGCTATCTCCTAGACCGGCATGGCATTCACCCTACGACTAAAAAAGTGAAAGCCATCAAGGAAGCCCCCACCCCAAAGTCCAAAACGGAACTACAAGCGTTCCTAGGCTTACTAAATTTTTATAATGTTTTCCTACCTCAAAAGGCAACGGCGGCGGAACCTTTACATAGACTCCTAGACAAGAAGGCAGCCTGGACTTGGGGGAGACGAGAGCAAGCCGCCTTTCAAAAAACCAAAGACCTCCTCACCTCCGACGCCGTCCTGATGCAATTCAGCGAAACCTTGCCCTTAGCTGTCACTTGCGATGCATCACCCTTCGGCGTCGGCGCTGTCCTCAGCCACACCCTCCCAGACCAGAGAGAAGCACCCATCGCTTTTTTCTCCAGGACTCTGACAAAACCGGAACGGAACTATAGCCAGCTGGACAAAGAAGCTTTGGCTATAGTTGCCGCCGTTAAACGTTTTCACGAATACCTGTATGGCCGCCCGTTCACCATCGTGACGGATCATAAGCCATTGCTGGGCATCCTCGCTGGAAACCGAGCCACACCAAACATCTTGTCACCCCGGATGACAAGATGGTCCGAATTCCTGGCAGCCTACAGTTACGAACTGCTACACAAGCCAGGTAAGAAAATTTCGCACGCGGACGCTTTAAGCCACTCGCCTTTACCTGACTCTGAACCTGACCCAGCACCAACAACAAACACCCTAAGTATCGAGAGTTTACCTATTACCGCATCAGACATTGCCAGAGAAACCGTTAAGGACAGGCGTCTGGCGCGAATCTTACACTGGTTAGAAAAAGGCTGGCCGGAGAAAGACAGTGACGAGACTTTTAAAACATTCCGTCAGCGCCAGACTGAACTTTCACTACTAAGAGGGTGTATTCTGTGGGGTGACCGAGTGGTAATTCCGGACAGATTGCAAGAGAGGGTATTAGAGATGCTACATGAGGGTCATCCTGGCATCATCAGGACTAAAGCCCTGGCCAGGAGTTACGCTTGGTGGCCGGGGATGGACAAGCAAATCGAAGCATGGGTCGCCAAATGCCACCGATGCCAGGAGACCAGATCCAGCCCACCCGCAGCACCTATCCGGGACTGGGAAACACCACGGGGGCCCTGGTCCAGAATCCATCTAGACTTTGCTGGCCCCACAAATGGGCATACTTTTCTAATCACAGTTGACGCGTACTCCAATTGGTTGGAAGTAAGCGACATGAAATCCACTACCACAGAGGCCGTCGTTAAAGAACTGTGTAAACTGTTTTCCACACACGGCCTCCCAGACGTCGTCGTCTCAGACAACGGGCCCCAGTTCACTTCCATCGATTTTGAACGGTTCCTGGCGGAGAGGGGTATCCGCCACGCATTAACAGCACTGGTGCATCCGGTGGCGAACGGTAGGGCGGAACGGATGGTCCAGTTTACGAAAAAGACCCTCCGGAAAATGGACCACGGGGAGATCAGCGACAAAATCAACCGACTGCTCTTCATACAGCACATCACTCCCAATACCACAACTAACAAGAGCCCTGCAGAGCTTCTGATGGGCAGAAAGTTGAGGTCCCCACTCGACAGATTGCACCCGACCTATAACCCGGAGCGGCCCCCAGACTCCAGCTCCAGGTACCGGACATTTGACCCAGGTGACTTAGTCTATGCAAAGAACATGACGGGGGACCCCCTATGGATCCCAGCCGTCATAACTCAAGTCACTGGTCCACGGTCGTACCGGCTCCAAGCCATCGATGGGCGAGCCTGGAAACGACATATCGACCAGCTCAGGTCACGAACAGCGACTGACCTCAACCCCCAAGACACGAACCAAGGGGGGAGGGAATACCCGGAGAGACAATCGCAGGAAAAAATAAACCAAAAATACTCACCGGAACACAGCCATCGCGAGTCCCCCCCGGAGAAGAACCACCTGGCCAGCTCTACCGACTCGGAGAAGCCAAGCGGGAGCGGCGAAATCCGTAGCTCAACCGACCCGGTAGGCCCAGGCGGGAGCCACGGCGAAAGAACCGGCCCGATCATCCAGCCGGTTCGCACAGAGGCAGGAGCAGCCAAAAAGATGACCGCTCCGGCCCAGTTACAGCATGCAAGTGAGTTGCGCAGGTCAACTAGGACTCGACGGAGCCCCGCCTACCTGCGTGACTACACCACGTGATGGACCATACCAAGAGGGGAGGGGTGTTATGTCCTGAATTGGAATACTCGAAATCCCCGAGCCTTGATTGGCTAAGGCGCGGGGATTTCTGATTGGCCAGGCGAGCCGCGCTGATTGGCCCGATTGAAGTCTCCCGCGATTGGTGCAAACCAAGAGCGGGAGACTTGAATCGCTGCCATTGGCCGCGGCCGCCGCTGCGAAAGGTATAAAAGCCGCAGGCTTTTTGCCTTTCGCTGGTTCGGTTCTCCCATTGTTAATAAAGAGCTTTGAATGAAAGTCACCGACTCTGAGCGTCTTTTGCGGACACGACAGGTACAATCCCAAAACAACTGGCCTCCACTTGAACACCATCAGCATTGACAAGATCACTATCAGTCAATTACAAAAGGCAGCTTTATTTGGAAAAGCTTATATTCTGAAACATTTAATATTGTTAAACAAAAATCTCTGTCTATTCTGGATCCTTGGGAAGGACTTGATAGGTAGATAAAAATGTCTAGTCTAAACTTCAAACTAATCATGCAACAAACCATAATAATAAATGGTACCTCAGTCATCTGCTAAGATTCCCAACTCTATGCTAATCCCTGGGAAATAAACCAGGTTTGATCATCTGGAAGGCTAAGCAGTTGAGTTTTCAGCCATTGCCATGATAGCAGCTATATACAAAATTAAATGTACATTCACAACTTTAACTTTACTACAAGCAGTCTTTACACATTATTTATAAATATATTAAGCTGAATGGATATTTCACATTCTGGACTCACTCACTCTTCAGTGTTAAACAAATTGATAACCATTCCATTTTTTTTTATCGCTTCTATATTTTCAGTCAAAATATTGCTCAATACTTTTCCTGGGTTATGAAAAACGCTAATTTCTCTTTACTTTTTGTATTAGTTCTTGCTATCTTTTTCTTCATATTGAAGAATGATATGATATTTGTACAAATCAAGCATGGATGTGGTCTTCACTTCAAAATAAGGTTATTTGTCCACTCTATAAGTATCTAAACCATGTGGAATTCTAGGAACTAGGAAAATTCACAAATCTAAACATTGCCAAGTTTGAAAAGCACTGTTTAAACCTACACCTAAACCATTTTCATTTTTAAACCTTCTCACAGCTCTTAGTACTTCCTTTGCATCTACTTTTCTGGGACACTAACTTTTATAGCATTCATTTCAATTCCATACTTCTACATATCACTGTCATCCCCAAATAAATCTCTAGAATTTTCTTTCTAGAGTTTCCTCACTTCATTTTCATCAGCTCACAAATTTCAAAGTGTCATGATATTACCCATTTGGATTCATTGATATTGATATTCAAAGTGATCACCATTCATCCTGGGTGATCTTAGGTTATCTATTCCACATATAACATT
Source organism: Hydrophis major (assembly GCA_033807585.1). NCBI lineage: Eukaryota > Metazoa > Chordata > Lepidosauria > Squamata > Elapidae > Hydrophis > Hydrophis major. Next base: position 157,674,037 of record CM066329.1, on the reverse strand, counting down.
GTGGGGTCCTTGGAGATCTCTCTCTCTCTCCCTGCCCTTCCTATGAGGTCTGCAGGCACAAAACATTAGCACGTGGTGTTGCTGGTACAAGATACAAGAGGAAGACTATTGCAAGTTGTCTGACTGATAAAATAATGGGCAACAGAAGAGAAAAAGATATAAATTCTCTGCTTTGCAAAACAGGTCAGTTTCCAGTCGTTATATAGACAAGTGGTGAGGAGAGTAAAATCCCACCACCCTAAATACCCTATATATTATGTTTCATTAGAAAATAGAGTTCTCCCTGGATTTTTTATATGTGAATCTTAGATTTTTATTCTGATAAATATAATCTATAATTTCTTGTTTTTTGGACTGATTTTAATGAAAAGGCAGGATATGTGAAAGCTGAATACCTGGATTGCTAAAAACCAGGTAATAACTAATTGGCACTAAAGAGATACATCCTGAAAACAGAATCAATAGATGGCACTGAAATATCCTTTCTATTGTATAACACATACACACACACACACACACACCATAGCAGTTCAGAGGTTTATGTGTTTATCGTGTTCACAGAAACTTTTCTTTGTGTTTTTGCTGCCTTGGTGTCATCTGGATTTTTGCAACACACATGCTTTCATTGCTAATCATATTAGTACGTGTAAATATGGAAGTTAATGCATCATTATTATTACTGTATGTATGTTAACATATTGTTATTACTATTACTAGTATGATGTTTTGACTGAAGGAAGGCTGAAAGAAAGCCTTAAAAGCTACTCTAATTTCAAAGGGCCATATGGCATCTAATATAGATTCCCTGAATAGTATTACAAAGGAGTGAAGATTACAGCAAAGGGATATTAAACTGAAAAGTTAAGAAACCTTAAGAGTTTCTTTTTCTTTGGGGTACATAGATTACAACTGTTGTATATCTAATGATCATTTCCCCCAAATTCCCAACCTTTTCTCTTTAGGTTGAAGATCTGTTATTTTCAGACTCAGTTGGTTATTCATTGACTCAATTGGTTCTCCAATTTAAGATATAGAAAGAAATAATGTTTCTTTCCATGGATGCATAACTAATCTGCTTAAGAAATATACAGTATCTGTTGCTTTATCTGAGTGCAAAAACGATAATGCTGTATAATAAAATATTTTTGAAGAGATGTTTTCCAAATTAGTTTTCAAGTGATGAAATGCCTTTTCTCAGGAATTGGGCTTTACTGAGCTATTTTTACACACCCAAAACTTCCATAAATTATTCCATAATTTCCCAAATAATCTTCAAATGCTATAATAATGAGCTTTTATCCTATCTTTTTATATGTAATTAAGTGAGGCAACCTAAACATATCTAATATTCCTGCTTCCTATTTTTTTCCACAACAACAACAACTTATCCAGGCTGAGAAGGAGTGACTGGTCTAAAGTCAGCTATTCTGTTTGAGGAAGGCTAAAACTCACAGTCTCCTGGGTTTTAGACCAGAAATTGTAGCATGTTTATTAACATGTATCAATATAAGCAGATTGTAGAAAGTTAGCATCCACCCATCCTAAAAGAAGGAAGTATTTTGAGAAATATTTAAAAAAGACAAAATATTATATTTCCCTAAAGAAAAAACATGTTTCTAAAGACAGAAACTGAGAGCCTCAGCTCCCTGCTGCCAAGCAGATACTAAGCTGAGGTCAGCCTTTAGAAATGTAGATTTGGTTATCCATTACTCCTGGCAGGTCAGAAAAAAAATACGATTAGCCCTCAGCCGCTTCATTGCATCAACACACTTCAACCAAACTTTACTTCAACACAAACTGATACCTGCATAGCCCCATGGGAGTCTGACAGCAACCAATAGAACAGATCAGTGGTGGGATTCAAAAATTTTACTACTGGATCTCTGTGTGTGGCTTGGTGGGCATGGCATGGCTTGGTGGGTGTGGCTTGGTGGGTGTGGCAGGGGAAGGATACTGCAAAATCTCTATTCCCACCCCACTCCAGTGGAAGGTATTGTAAAATCCTGCCTACTCCTGGGAGAAGGATACTTCAAAATCCCATTCCCACCCCACCCCACTAACCTGCTTTCCAGTTCTCCTGTGTAGGGCAACAAAAGAAGACCCAGCCAATCAGCTGGGACTCAGGAGGCCAAGAATAGATGGGGGCAGGGCAGGGCCAGTCAGAGGTAGTATTTGCCGGTTCTCTGAACTGCTCAAAATTTCTGCTACCAGATTTTCTCCAGATCTTCCTAGCTATATGTATATATGTATGTATAGTACAAAAGGGGTAAATCTTGTTTTCATCATATGAATCTATGAATGCTTTTTTCCAAACTTATACTGTGTGAATGTGTGTGTGTATGTGTGTGTGTTGTATACATATATTCTTTATCCCTGAACAATGCTGGAGACAAATTTTTCAAGACTACTCACTGTAATGTGAATAATAGAACTTGGTGCTTGTATTAATAACAGCATCAACGTTTCAGAATATTTAAACCCCTTGGAATTAATATACTCCCTGAATCTTATTTGTAGTTACAATCTATTCTTTTCTTCAAACATGTTCTCACATTGTAAACAGGTGGCTTATATCACAAACATTTCAAACAACCTTGTCAATGTGTATTGAATTTAAAGGTACACACTTTCTACGAGACCATTATAGAAAGCAAGCAAAAGAGGACGTCTGTCTGTGGGTTTTAATCCTCCAAGATATTCTGCATGAAGAAAAATCCAAAGATTTTTCTTATGTCTTTTAGATTTGAGGAATAATATGTAGAGATTTAGTTCAACACACCTATACCCACACACGTATGTATGTATGTATGTATATATGTATGTATGTATGTGTGTGTGTGTGTGTGTATTTAGCTTTTTTCGGGCATTTTCCTACGTCTTTATAGTTGTGCATTTAAAGTTATAGCGATGTTTCGGCAGAATCTCATCTGCCATCATCAGGCTTGTGTGTTGAGTTCATCTTCGTCATGTGTGTCAGGCTTTGGCAGTTGTTTCTGTTTTAAATTTGGTGCTAGCTTTGTGCTTTGTTAGAATGGTATTTTTTCTTCATCCTGATTGGTTGGGAGACTTGGTCTGTTTTTATTGGTCTTGGAGTTTGTTGTGTTCTGCTTGATTGGTGTTTCTAAAAGCACAAGTATAAAGATGTAGGAAAATACCCAAACAAAGCTAAATACCATACATATAAATACCCATGAAAACATAAGAAAACGTACACACACACACATATTTATGAAGAAACAGTTTGTGGAATGGTTCATGATTACCAAGGAAAAGATTGGGGTTTTATATTATGATTACATTGTGGATAATATATTCAGTAAAAAAGACTTTAGGTATGTAATTATTTGTAAAGTATTCCTGCATTGTTAAGTACCTAGAGGGCAAAAAGTCTAGATATGAAACTTCTAAGAAGGGCTAACTATAGTTAGACTTAAACAATTGAATTGAGTAACTATAATTTTCACTGAGTTTATTATTATGTATAATTTCATTCTGCTCAAGACATTAATTTTAAGACCACCCATCCAAACAAAAGTGTAGATATAGATGCCATTTTTGTTTAGGTTTACTGTGTTTATTTATTTCATTTATTTCTTTGAAAAAGTTTAAATGCACAATTTACATCTTTATTGGAGTTTTAAATGTTTTGGATTTCTACTTCTTCAACTGTTTGCTGCCGTTAAATAACACTGCATTGGAGTTCCACAGAACCATGGGAAGTCCAGGTAATGATAATCTTGACCATCCAAGCTTTTATTTTCCTTCTCATGAAAAGCAATAGAAAGGGAAGTGACTAGAAGAAGAAATGTCACTCTCCTAAACCTATTGAATTAGATTGGGAGAATCATCCTGAGGCTAATCTTTTGAGAATTTCTGCAATTCTAGAAATTTAGCTTGGAACTGAAATTTACCATATCACATCATGACATGCATGAATGTTCTGGAAAGATTGAGGTATGGAAAATATATGAATGCCTATCCATCTTCATCTAGAAAAAAATATAGGCTATCCTTAAAAGGGGGTTATAAAGGTTTGCATATCTATAAATCAATTAAAAGCAGAAAATTTGTTTTGATCATTCGGCATACCTATCAATTTACAAGATCAAAGGATGATAACTAGAAAGCAAAATAATGTGACACCTTTGGTATATTAGCATCCATGTTCTTTTTGAAGCTTTTCATTCAGATTGCTTTTTATTGTAGTTTGTTGCACAGTCAGCTAAATATTCTTCTGGATTTCATATTTTTGTCCACCTATTGAGTCCTTCCTAAGGGACCTGGCATAGGTAGATGTTGATGGTGTTACAGATACCATCACAGGATGTAAGCAGCTCTGTATAAAGCTGTGATTGACTAATGGTAAATTGTCATTCCTGATGGTATTATTACTTCTTTCTAACACCATAACCTGAAAGCATCAGGAGCCCATATGATCCTTGAAAGTGATGTAGCCTCAGAGGCTTCCTTGTTTTCTCATCATATTGTTATGCTTAATGGGAAATGGGAAAAAATGATTATATATATGTGCAACACTCTTCCTTTTCCATATTAGCATAATGATTCTACATTATTTAATTCAGCTCATGCCCCTTGGTCTATCAGCTCCATTACACATAAATGCAAATGAATTTATATGTAACGCATATCAATTATTTTTTCTTTTTATGAGCACATAATCCTGAAATAAAGGGGATTGAAAATATTCACTATTAAATGTTGGATATTTGGAAATTTTAGAAAAATGAAAATTTACTTTTGTTAGTTAACTTAACTAGAACAAAAGCCCTATAAAAATAGAATGTGATGAAATACAGCTTCATTCCAATATTTTCCTAGATTTCAATGGGGATTATTTTCATACATACATACTGTATACATACTGTACATACATACATACATATGTATATATGGTATTTAGCTTTGTTTGGGTCCCATGTCATAATAGTTGTGCTTTTAAAGTTGTAGCGATGTTTCGGTAGAACCTCATCTGTCATCATCAGGCTTGTGTATTGTGTTTGTCTATGAGTCAGGCTTTCTGTTTTAAATTTGGTGCTAGCCTACTGCTGTGGTAGAATGGTTTTTTCTTCATCCTGATTGGTTGGGATTCTTGGTCTGTGTTTATTGGTCTTGGAGTTTGCTGTGTTCTGCTTGATTGGTGTTTCTAATATCTTCTGTCTGTTTTGTAGCGTGTTTTGATTGGCTGGCAACATTGTGTTTCCTGTATTGGAGGCTTTTAGTGCAGCTTGGCTTCGAGTAAATGGATGGCTATCATTTATTAGGAAGCTAGGTTTCATCTAGGTGCCTGGTTGGGATGTGTTTGAGCTGGAGGTATCGGGGGGGGGGGGGTGTCTGTTTGTGCACAGGTGTTTCCTTGGCTTAGCGTGGATATTTTTTTGTTTGAGAGTGCAGGCTCCCAGATAATTGACAGTCTGGTGGAGTCATCTCTTCTATTCATGCTTTCAGGTCTTTTTTCAATCTCTATGGCTTCTCTGATAATTCTGTAGTGGGGTTTTCTATAGTGGCTAGGGTTTTGGTGCCATTGAAGTCGATGCTATTACCTGTGGCTTTCATGTGTGGGACTAATGAGGAAGTGCATTTTTGTGCTCATCCAGGCAGGTACTTATTCTTCTATTGGTCTGTCCCATGTATGTGGCAGGGCATAATGCGCAGGGGACTTCATATATGCCTTGGTTTTCCAGGTCAATTTTATCTTTGGGGTTTCTTAGGATGGCTGCTATATTTCTGTCTGTTTTGAAGGCAGTCTTGATGTGATGCCTATGTAGTATCTTACTGATTTTGTCTGTGGTACCTCTTATGTACGGCAGAACAGGTCTATTCCATAGGTCTGTTCATCTTCTAGGTCTCCATTATGTCTCTGTGTATTTTTGTGGATCAGGCCAGTGATTTTGCATTTGTGGAAGCCGTTGGCTGTCAGTACTTTAGTCAGGGTGCATAGTTCAGTCTTTATGTGTGTGTTGTCTGCCAGGAGTTTGGTTCTGGCAATTTGTGTTTTGGCCATGGAGTTTATCTGTGCTAGTGGTGGTGAGATTGGGCATTGAGGTAGTGGTTGGTGCGTGTTTTCTTCTTGTATATGGTGTGTCCTAGTGTGCCATCTGTTCTTTTTTTTTTTTTTTTTTTGTAGATTAGTACATCTAAGAATGACAGTTGTTTGTTTGTTTCCATTTCCATGGTGAATTTGATTTTTGGGAGTGTGCTGTTTATGTGTGTTAGGAAATTGTTTAGGTTTCCTTTTCCATGGGGCCAAATAACAAATGTGCCATCGATATATCTTAGCCATAGTTTGGGTTTGTGGGTGGCATTGGCTAGGGCTCTGGATTCGAATTCTTCCATGAACAGGTTTGCAATGATGGGTGACAGTGATGATCCCATAGGGGCTTCTTCAATTTGCTTGTATCTTTGTCCTTTGTATAAGAAATGTGTTGATTAAGCAGTGTTCTGCTAGTTCCATGAGGTGTTTGAGTGGTTGGTATTTATTTTTGATAATTTCTAGGGTTTCTTTTATCAGGACTTGAGTGAATAGTGAAACCACGTCAAAACTTACAAGCAGATCTTTTTGTTCCAGCAGATCCTTGATCATTTCCAAGAGGTGGTATGAGTTTTGCACACGTGAAGCTACTGCTTCAGCATGGGGTTATAGCTGCTTTGCTAGGTATTTGGCTAGGTTTTGTAGTGGTGCTCCTCTGGAGCTGACTATAGGTCTGAGAGGTATGCCTTCTTTGTGTGTTTTTGGGAGGCCATATAGTTTGGGGCATCTGGAAGATTTTTCTCTTGGGATGATCATCTGTTGGATCTTTTTGCTGATGTGGCTGGTTATAATTTTCTTGTTGGTTATTTTTTTCCAGATATGTAGTTGGGTCTGTGTTTATGGGTTTGTATGTGGAGTCTTGGAGTAGGTCTGTCAATTTTGTTTCGTAGTTTTTTCTATCCATTACTACTGTGGCATTACCTTTATCTGCTGGAAGTATAATTATGCTGCTGTCATTCCTTAGGGCTTGTAGGACTTTTAGTTCCTCTTTGTGTAAGTTGCTTTTGGGCGGTTTGCTTGTGCATAGGATGTTAGTGACTTGGTGTCTTATTCTATCAGCTTCATCTGTATTTAGTTTAGTTAGGCTGGATTCCACTCTGCATATGTTGAATTCTGTGGGGATATTTTTTTGGGTGTTATAGCATAATTGAATCCTTTGGTTAGGACATCTGTTTCTGTTTTGGTGAGTTCTCTGTTGAAAATGTTGTATACTAATTGTTTCAGGCATTGTTGTGAGTTGTTGAGGGATTTCTTGTCATGTTCTAATTTCTTTAATTTCTTCAGAAGTTTATCATTTTTGTAAGTGGTTTCAGTTTCAGCTCTCCAAGTTGTAAGTTGTTTTATCTTGTCCCAAAGTAGAGGGTCAATTTTGTTGCTCAATTCCAGGTGTAGGGTTAGGAAGTATTTGTTTAACTGTTCGAGTTGGAATAACTTTCTGTGGAGCTCATTCCTGAGTAGAGCCATTTCTGTTCTTTTCAGGATATGTTTGGTAGCAGCTGTGCTGTGATGAAATGTTAATTTGAAGCTGGTTGGCTTCAAATCATTATTGTGCTTTTAAAGTTGTAGCAACGTTTTTGCAGAATCTTATCTGCCATCATCAGGCTTCTGTATTGTGTTGGTCTGTGAGTCAGGCTTTCACAGCAGTTTCTGTTTTAAATTTGGTGCTAGCATACTGCTGTGTTAGAATGGTTTTTTCTTCATCCTGATTGGTTGGGAGTCTTGGTCTGTGTTTATTGGTCTTGGAGTTTGCTGTGTTTGATTGGTGTTTCGAATATCTTCTGTCTATTTTATAGTGTTTTTTTTTTGTCTTGATTGGCTGGCAAGCACTAATTTTTAAAGATGTGTAGCTTTAAAATATCCACTATGTTGTGTCATATTGAGAGACTAGTTTAATTTTAATTGCATTTTAGCAAGAAGTAGCCCTTTTGCATTATGCATTATATCAATTATTATGGTAGAAGAAACACACAAAATACATTAATTATAGGTGGTGACCCTGCAAATCACAAAAATGCTTTCCTGAAGTAAATTATTGCCTCTAATTAGCTTCATGCTTGGCAGTGCTAGCCAAAATTCAAGTGATCTATTGCTAACATTGGTTATTTTGTATGGCATGTAAAACACTCACATTAGTAAGGTTCAGTGTCCCTTTTGCCTGTTTGAATAGCTCTGATTTGATATGAATTGGAGATTGAAGATTTGAAGAGTTTCTGTTTTGAGGACAGCTAATTTAATTCAAACTGCTATGAGAATGTTCCAATGGATATAACAGGCAAAACAAACTTTCCCTTTCCACTTGTTTTTGAATGCAAAATAACCATTGAATTGACCTTGACAAGTAACATACATTTGTTTTCTCTGGTCATTGGAATTTCTGGAATGCAAGGAGGTTGCACAGCTAATTGGCAAGTATGGACCACCAGATAAAGTCAGGCTCTGCAGGTCACTAGCAAAAGATTGAGCAGAATAGACACTAACTTGTAGTATAATTTTTTGTGATTGTGATCACTCATATTAAATAAACTGAGAATTGAAAAAGCCAATAAATTGGTAACATTAGCTTTGCTAACCAAAGAAAGCTCTAGTAGGTTGAGAGTTTAATAAGGCATTAAATTGACTGCTTGCCTGCTAGTTTCAGTGTTAGATAGCCCCCTCTCCTTTCTTCCTTACTCTTCATGTTCAGAACTGAAGTTCTGAACAACTAAAAGCAGGAAAAAAGACATAGACTCTGCAAGTCATGTTGAATGACTTCTATTTACTAGAATTTGTTGTTGGGTGTAGGCTTCTGTATCAATGTGCAAATTTCTTTTGACTTGGTGATTTGAGCAAAATCTAATTCGTCCATAGCACTCCTTGGAAGTTCCCATCTGCTGAACAGAGTCAGTAACTGACAACCTTTGCTTCAAGTCTAGTTCTATTATTACCAGAAAAGCCCTACAACTTTAATATTTGTTCCAGCAGACTTGCGAGATCTTGGACTAACTGTGGTATCTTTAATCCAGACAGAACATCCAAAGTGGAAGATATCCATAGGGTCACTTCAAGGGTGGAATGCAAGCTACTTCAGAAAGGTGAAATTTTGCTATTGTTTGTATTATTCTCTTGTGTATACTTGGGAGATTCTACAATCATATCACAGATAGTAGTGATTGTGGTAATTATGGGTAGTGGAAAACAAAGCATCAGGATAATATAATAACTCATCAATTAGGAAGAAGATTGTGCCTATTCCTTTTTCTGGTTCATCCCTCATTCAGATGAGTTACACACTCAAGACTTGAATCAGAGCACAGGAAATGTTAGAAAATGTTTCTTGCAGCAGTGCCCTAGGATAGGTCAAGAAGTCAAGATGAAGATTTTCTCTAATCTCTAGGAAATCCCTTTCTCTGTGTGTTCTGGGAAGTGACTTGCAAAAGCGGGGGGGAGGGGAATTCAAATCCCAAACTACTATTAATCCATTGCAATTTATATCCTTTGTTTAGAAATTGAGGTGTTTATTCTGCAAAATTAGGAATAAGCATTCTTTACAGATTTGCAAAGTTTAGAAAAGGCTGGATAACCATCACATTTCTAGATGCCTCCCATGAAAGTCATCAAATGTCATTTTAGAATGAATAGACTTGATGGTTATATACTTATAAACTTTTCTTTCATACACACCCCAAGATCTTTGGAAGGGCACCTATTCCTTTCTATCTCCCTGTACAAAATAAGATGTTCTTCAATGAAATGGATTTTCTAGAGAAATTTCCATTGGGTTAGTGTCTGGTTTTGGAACTGAAACTACTTTGATCCCTCTATTTCTTAATCTTTTCTGAGAGAAAAGAAGATGAATTTTGTTTTGTGGCTTGACCATGGTATTTTCTTTTGAAGATTTCCTACCTCGCTGTTAAAGGAAACATTTTGAAGTGGCTATGCTAATATACAGTATAAACTGTTGCTGCAAGATTTTTGATGGATTTCATGGCATTTATACTGTAGGATTCTACAAGGCTTCATTTCATTTTCCATAATATTCAACATAGATATGATTCTACTGCATAAGACCAGTTAGAGGTAAAATATCATCAGATTATCTCCCAAGCTGAGGTCTGTTAGGAAGGTGCTTTTCAGTGTTTTCCCCTACCCTTGAATGCCATCCCCCCAAAGAGATTCATTTTGTATCATCTTTATTATATCTTCAGGACCACCTACTTCAATTTTAATATTTCTAAGCCTTTCAAACCTTTGATGACTAATTTTTCTTTTATGTTATTCTGTCGAACCTTCTATTCATTGTTATAGAATTTTGTTCATTGGTATTAATACCATAAGTCATTTTCATGTGTTTTAAAACTTACTTAAATATTATCTGGGGATGTCTATTGGAACCATATGTTCTCCATGAACAGAACTGGGATTTATAGCATGATCCAATAACAAATCTGTCTTATTGTACTGTATCCAATTCTACCATCCAGGCTAGCAGAAAACTCATTCAGAGGATGAGGTCACATGATGTGGCCACCTTATTGGAGCTAAGTAATGGACATAGTGACCAGACATGAATAAGAAATCTACTGAACTTTGTACTTGTTACTTTAGATTTCATGAGAGAAGAACAGCAGGCTTGTAATACACAAAGTAAGTCAAAGTTTCCAATCTTTTTTAGAACAGCGAGGTATGAAAAGAAATAAATAGCAATGCTGTATTTTTTCAGGGCCATATTTGGAGCAGCTTGCCCCAAGAGCCGATGGGACAGAATATAACTTATCATCATCATCATCATCATCATCATCATCATCATCGTCATCATCATCATCATCATTGCTGTTGTTGCTGTTGTTGCTGTTGCTGTTGTTGCTGTTGTTGTTATTAATTAAGGAATGTATAAACATAACACAATGAAAAAACTATGCTCCCTTTCAGTTTGCTGCTGATTCCCAGAGAGCAGCTTCTCTAATCCAGGTCTTTGTGGAATTCTGCAGCAAAAAGATGATTCTAGTCAATTACCTTGTAAGCTGGAAATAGTTACTTTGAAGAAATGCCAGAAACATTTATAGTTATTGTTAGACAAGGTAAAAAATGTCCTCTGATAGGCAGGAAGCTTATTTTGTTTCCTTATTCTAAACTGGGCAATGTATTTCTCCAGATAATTTATTCTTCTTTATAAGGTGAGAGTCTATTGCCATCAGCCACAAATCCTATATGATTTCCAGTTCTGTACTGTAGTTTGCAGTTAGCATGGAAATCAAGAGCAGTACAGTGTTCTTTTGCAAAATAATCTGCTTTCAAATATGCCAAAATTTGTTACCTACAGAAATACAACTATATTATACCAGCTGGTGGAACAGGTGTCTTAAGAACTGCTAACTGTTTCAAAATGAAGAAAAAAAATTGTTCAATGTGGTTAAAATTCTATATTCCATCTTTACATTTCTTTATCCAAGTTTGTTCATATTTGCTCATTTATAAATATGGAAGATGATAGGCATCAAACCTATAAGAAAAGATCCAGTTTTCCAAAGCCATAATAATAAATGAAAAGAAATCTGCCAGATTTCCTTATGAGTGGATTTTTGAGATCAAATATGTTTAATCAGATAAAATGGATGACATAACATTTCTTTCCTTTACCTAAGAGTGTGCAATATCACACAGATTTTTTGTCATTGCTCCTACTTCTCATTTCTAATTGCAAGTGATTCCATCATGGCTTGAAAGATTGTACCAAATGTTCTGTAAAAAGAACCATTTTCTATTAAAAGTGTATCTTAAGTTACAGAGAAAAATAAATGAACACAGAGTTTTCCTGAGAAATTAATATGTAAAATGTATATATAGCATAAATATATGTAACAGTCACAAAACAAATATAAATTCTTATTAAAACATTGTACATTAGAAATGGATTCTCAAACTTCCAATATTACTTAATTTAATAACTTTGGTCTACCCAGCACAGAAACAAAATCCCACTTTTTTCATGAACGGCATTTGATTAGAATAGAATAGAATAGAATTTTTTATTGGCCAAGTAATTTTTCTTTGCTGCATAAGCTCTCAGTGTACATAAGAAAAAATAAAATACATTCATCAAGACTCATAATATACAACTCTTAGTGATTGTCATAGGTTACTATAAGCAATCAAATCATACATAGGTTACTAATACACAATCAAAACATACTAGAAAAACAAATAAAACAATATAAATTGTTACAAGCAACATGGTTATAGTCATGTGGGAAGAGATACATAATAGGACGGATGAGAAGAAGAATAGTAATACAGTCTTACTAAGTAATTTGACAGTGTTGTGAGAGTTAGTTGTTTAGCACAGTGATGGCATTTGGGAAAAAACTGTCCTTATGTCTAGTGTGCAGTGCATTTTAGCATCATTTTGAGGGTAGAAGTTGAAACCATTTATGTCCAGGATGTGAGGAGTCTGTAGATATTTTCACAACAATCTTTTTGACTTTGTATATATTGTTTTTATCAGTTATGTAAAGCTTTAAGAATACATAAATTGCTAAGATATTACAGCTATATTTATACTGCTATTACTTTGAAACACAAAGAAAAATAATACTCCTATTGCCACAAACAATGTAAAATTAGTGAGAGATTGTCACATTTGACTAACTAACTATTCTTATTCAGAAGTACAAACTAAAGGAAGGCAGCTGGATCTTCAATCAGTTCATCCTGCTTGCTACAATGTCCTGCTCATGGTCAACAATGCTAATGCAATTAGTATTACTGCCTCAGTAATACTAATACTTTTTTCCTATGCCCATTTCTGTCCTCCACTATTCATTTCATTTGTGGGGAGGGCTACATGGGTAAGGGCATTCTACCTTTAATGAAGTAATCCTGCAGCAGGAAGTGCTAGGGAAAAAAATGAAATATTAAAGAGTAAGATGGGGTGGGGGTATCTTAAAAATATTTATTCAAGGGGACTTACAAACTAAAATGTTTTTTTTCTACTGATGTGGAAAATAAGAAACCAGGAGTATATTGACTGACATAAAATTCCCATTAATAGAGCAAGATTATGTTTTTCTTCTTTGCCTAAAATGAAAATTTTAATTCAAACAATGATCATTTAAAAGACTTTTGACAGTAAGACATATTTTTATGATAGAGAATGCAAAACTTCCAATCATGTTATTATCTTTGGAATTGCCATGTTCTGTTCACTTCATGAAATCATTCACTTAGAATTGGATTAAATCTTTCAGGAATTAAATGACCTGCATCTCTTTTTAATCAAGAAAGAAAGTAAGAAAGTAGGAAAGAAAAGAAAAGAAAAGAAAAGAAAAGAAAAGAAAAGAAAAGGAAAGGAAAGGAAAGGAAAGGAAAGGAAAGGAAAGAAAGAAAGAAAGAAAGAAAGAAAGAAAGAAAGAAAGAAAGAAAGAAAGAAAGAAAGAAATTTTATTATGTTTCAAGTTTGTGGCTGACAAATTATTAGAAATTAGAAATTACCCAAAATTAGATTTATATTCTTTATATGCAGTGACTAAAGAGATGATATGAAGACTTGTCAGGATAAGGAGTGAAGACTGATTCCTACCGCAACATGTAATTAAAAACTGCCTGAAGGACAGGAATAGTCTCTTTTTAAAATTGATTTGTAAACTACTTTGGGAATTTTTCAGTAAAGAACAATGAATAATTATGAACTCATTCATACATAAGACCTTATTTACAATTTTTAGAAGATTTTATTTAAAAATGTTGATGAGTGGAGAGTGTGAGTGTGTGTGTGTGTGTGTGTGTGTGAGTATGTGTGTGTGTGTGTATAAACATTGAATAATCAAAACCTACAAGATCATCCACAAATATAAAGGAATGATCCAGACTAAATAGACTAATGTAAATTTATGAAGTTTGTTCCATAAAGTAGTATGATTGTCTTCATCACAAGAAGGCAATATGATTTGCCTTGACACAACATTTCATGGCGCTTTGAAATGACTATGGCTTTTACATAGAAGCTCCTAAGAAACTCCCTGTCTTACTCTGTAGCATGAATCTCCATAGTTCATAATATTGTCCAGTAGTCCCATATCTCTGGGTTTTAAGTTATATGAAAAAGCTGTGAGGAGATTCTTAGCTTTTTCTGACAGCCAGAAGTATGCACAAAAGCTGTGAAGCACAATAAAGCCAAGTGACCCTTGGAAGTGAGGGTACTCACTGCATTACTTTGTGAAGCAGCTTCAAGAGGGTGCTTCAATCAAATCTTCATCGCAGCAAAACACCTTTTGAAAATTTGCACAGCTCTATTATCAATCATGGACAAGGGTTTGGGCACAGACATGAATGTTCATCAACAAATGTCACCATGAAATGGGTTTATTGAAAGTCATCTATTGAATTCAGATGATTTTATTTTAATACTGCTGTCTCTGGAACACTGTGATCTACTTGAAAAGCTACTTTCAGTGCTGTGGCATTGTGTTCTTTTGGCTTTTTCTAGACTTTACTGTGATCTATGGGCTGATGAAAAAACAGAAATTTCGAGTCCTGTTTCAATATGGGATGTAATATGTTGTATCTCAGTAGTTAGCTATGTAGGTAGAATGATATAAAAGAAAGAGAAAATGAAAAAAGATGGATGCAACCCATAGTTTTCCTAACATATTAGTGTAGATAAAGTTGTTCAGTTTTCTTAAAAAGTTGGTATTTACCTTTTCCATAACCATAATGATACACAATTTACATAAATCACAAAATATTCCTAATGTCTGCATAATTCAATTATTTTGTCAAAACAGCCAAAGAAGTGTTGTGCCATTTTGTGTGTGTGTGTGTGTGTGGTTACTTTGTATTTTTCCAATATCACTTCTGTAAAAACTTTATTTTGCATTATAAATCAGTATTGATCTGCTAGTATCTGTTCTGTTATTTCTGATTCTGGATGTTGTTCTTTCCAGAATTGGTGGATTGTTTTCAGATATCCTCTTTTCATTGACTTGATTTGTAACAGCAAATATTATTTATTTATTTTTATTTGTATATTTGTAATAGCTAAGCAACTTTTCCTCTAATGGTCCTGTAGCAGCTAGTCTTGGTTTTTTAGTCAACAGTCCTGTGTCCTCTATTCTGTAGACCCCTTGTTACCTTATGTTCAGGAATTTCAACACTATCATGATCATTGTTGACCCAGTTGTTCACCTATCTGGTATAAGTTACTGTAAGTTATGTCTCATAATATTGTTTATAAGAAAGACACCCTTTTTCTGATCCCTTTGATGAAACCTGTCCAGTATGGTTGAACCTATGATATAGCTCTCATCTTCCTCAGAGTACACAAACCCCACAACCATGTGACTTATTATTATAATATACACAAAAGGTGACAATACAGCTTTCAGTTTTCCAGCTGGTGTGGTCTTCATATGCATCAACATCTTCTCAAGAATGTAGGAATATTTTAATATATTGGCATAGTATATGTGCAGATTCAAGCTGTGCAGCCATTTGTAATTCATAGATTGAAATTTGTCAATGCACAAATTTTCTAAGTGCCATACAAGATATTTTGGGATGGCACCCAGTGTTTCAGTAACCCCTGGGGCCACTACAGCCATCAACTTTGATTTTTAGAACTTGATATTTTGTGATCTTCTCCAAGTCTTTGTCTTCTATTCTACTATCACTTGATATTGCCACATTAATTATCCACACTTTTTTCTTTATAACCACAGTTAAATCTGGTGTATGTTAGGATATATGACTTTATCAATTTGTATTCAGAAAACACTACTATTATTATTTGAATCATGATTAGAAGGAAAATGAAACTTTTACCATAATGTCTATATTTCCATTGTGTAAAACTGTTGTGAAAATAAAGAAGTATACTTTAAGTCATGAGCAGGAAGAGACTATTAAGAAGAGTCTCAGAATAACTGCTTTACTGCACACTGGAGGCAGAAGAAGGAAGAGAGAAAAGGTACAATCAGACTTGCAAGATTGTCAGCATAGGATAAGTCTGGTCTTCCTGTAGCATTTGTTTCCTGATTTGATCAACCTTGAAGGATAGTTAATGCACTGCTATTTTCTGTAATTTGATATAGAATGAGTTCAATATTGTCATGGGAATTTATCTAAATCAGTCAGGTTTTTTTTTTTTTTTTTAAAATGCAATACAGCTACAGGTTTAATATGAGAAAGACATAGGTTTGAACAACACAACTGGCAATTGACACCAACAATTTCTGCCAGATTGTTGTTTCATCTCCCTCTTAAACTTTGGCGTATCAAAGCAAATGGTAAAAAAGGAGAAGGGAAACTTTTCTGCCAATGATATCAAATTAGATTTTTTTTTCTAAACAGGATAGTTTCCTTTTATTGTATTTCTGATTATTGGAGCAATTTGCATAATATAATGTCCTGATACATTGTTGAATGATAAGAATAAACTAAAACTGGCACACTTGTAACTTTTGCAAACATGTATTTCCATTGTAACTGTGTTTCTATTGTCACAATATCGTTTTTCTCTTTCTCTCTCTCCCCCCTTCTTATTATCAAAAATTAGTCATTTTTGCTTTTATTTTCTTTAATTTTTTTTGCCATTGAACTGGATTTGATGGCATTAAGATGAACATAATTATTATAGGTTAGAAATGATTATGTAAAATAAAAGCGTGTGAAAGATGTTTTAAAGGAAAACTGACATTCTCTGTTAGTGAACAGGAGGAAATTATGTCATGAATGTTTATGCTCTCTTTTTCCTCCAAGGCACTCAAAATATAGGATATGTGGTTATTTTCTATCATCCATCTTATCCTTACATCATCATAAGATCATATAGTATGGGAGACAGGCACAAAGCATCCCATGACTTTTGAGGTAATCTATCAGTAATCACTTTAGGTTATTCTTACACACATTCTAGAAAGAATAAAAACATGCACCCTTCCAAAATATTAGAGGAGTCAGAACAGTGGTGGGATTCGATTTTTTTTTTTTTTTTACTACTGATTCTGTGGGCGTGGCAGGGGAAGAATACTGTAAAATCTCCAGTCAGAGGTAGTATTTGCCGGTTCACCAAACTACTCAAAGTTTCCACTACCAGTTCTCCAGAACTGGTCAGAACCTACTGAATACCACCTCTGGTTCAGAGGCAACAGTAAACTGAGTGGTTATTATTATAATCTCTTAATGTATTAAAATAAATATATATTTATTTCAGATAGTCATCTCAAAGACACAGGTTCCTAAATTTAAAGCAAGGTATTTTTGTATCTTGCTTGAATCAAAAATCTTTCTCTACTTTAAAAAAAAAAAATAAGGATAGGGGCAGCTTAGAAAGGAAACTCTTAACAATTCACCATTAACCCGCTTAGTTTGTTTAGTTTCATAACAGGAGATTTGAATCCAGGATGTCATCCCATGCACAGTGTATGATCCTTGAGCTTCAAACAAATAATCAGTAATTCAACTACTTTAATACTCTAAAGATTTGCCACTGCAATATAATCTCAGTGAGTTTTAAAATCGTACTGTGAATGAAATCCTCTCGCTTCTTGTGCTTCTCATATCAGCTCACATTCTTTGAATCATTTCAATGAATATTTTTGTGCTAAGTCCAAAGCCTTGTCCATCCATTCTAAAAAACAATCTTTGTAAAATTGCTTCCCTTCCCTGTCATTTATGATACTTCTTCAATGAACTAAAAGGAGAATAATTTAAAAATTATAATAATACAAATTACAACACGGTAAACATCACATAAATAAGTAATATTTTATTGCTTGTTTGTTTTTTGAGTTCATCTCTATTGTGAAAAAATATTACTCCTGTGTTAACATGACATAGTATACTAAAATATACTAAAATTGACATCCTCTCTACAAAAGTTACTTTTGTGTCAGAAAATAAGTGTGTGTGTATGTGTTGTTCCCTATACTCCTCTTTTTATATCTGGGCTATTTTAAAACAAATAATCTATTCCCTATCTTACATTACAAAGCACACCCACAATTTCATTGCAGTACAAAATAAGATGTTTGTGTGTGTGTGTGTGTACATACACAAACACACTCCTGACAGTGGCCTGAAGTTTGGGTAATTTTTTGACCTAGTAAATTTTTTGACCTAGTAAAAAGATTAAATGCATTATTGGGACACACACACACACACCCCATGGGTGGGATGCAAATATTTTTACTACCAGTTCTGTAGGCATGGCTAGGTAGGCATGGCCATGTGATTAAAAGGAGCACAAGGAGTGGGTGCTGCACAAAAAAAGAAGAAGCCACGCCCATCTAATCACATGGCCATGCCTACCTAGCCATGGCCATGTGATTAGATGGGCGTGGCTTCTTCTTTTTTTGTGCAGCACCCACTCCTTGTGCTCCTTTTTTTTTTTTTGGTCTCCTAGGCCTCAGGGAAGCCGCCTAGGGGGCGTATTTTCTCCCAGGAGGCTTCCCTAAGGCCCAGGAAGGCAAAAAATGGAGCACAGGGGTCCACGCAGCACATCCCCCGCACTCCATTTTTTGGCTTCCTGGGCCTCAGGGAAGCCTCCTGAGTGAAGCAATAAGACAGAGAGAGGGATCCCAGCACAGCTGACAGTTAGAACTGAACCGGTAGTTCGGATGAACCGGTAGCTGTTTTTTTACTACTGGATCAGCCAAACAGTAGCATTTTTTACTACTGGTTCATCCAAACTGGGCCAAACCAGTAGAATCCATCACACACGCACACACACACACACACACACATTATATATCACAAACAAAGAGATCTGCATAACACCTGATTAAATTACTGTTTCCTAGTATGATTTAATTGCTTATTATACCCTATGACTATGAATAAGTGTTGTACCTGATAATTATTGACTCTTGACCAATTGTGTGTCCAATCATACTTTATCCTATCCTATCTTATCCTATCCTTGTTGTGGTTAGCTGGCAGCAGGTGTGGATGGCTGAGGAGAGCGAGGACTTAGATGAGATGCCAGGACCATTAGGGAGTGGACTGCTGCCTTCAGAGATTGTGGGGACTGGCAGCAGTGATGAGGAGGTTCCCAAGGAGCCTGTGCCAAGTGCACGTGTGCACGGGATTGCTTGTAGGAAAGAGCAGCTACAGCAGCACAGGTGACTCGGGAGTTAGGCTGCAATTTAATGGCCCCTCCTTCAAGAAGATAAAAGCCAGCTGTGAAATGAATGTACTTTGCAGAAGGCAAAGACATTTTGAAACTCCAGCTTCATGGACATTCCAGTATCCTGAGTTTGTATTTGAAGATTTTTGTATTGCAAATTATTTCTTGTCTGTTATCTTTTGGCAAGTCTCGCACAATTTGGCAAGACATGCGCTTATCACAGCTAATTATTTTGCAGAAGCATTACAAGGTTTCTGTTCCCTTTGGATTGTATTTGATTTGTTGGAAAAGGGCGTGGGTCAGAACAATCCTTTTCTATTCTATTCTATTCTATTCTATTCTATTCTATTCTATTCTATTCTATTCTATTCTATTCTATTCTATTTTATTCTAAACTCTGAGTTCAGTAATGCATTTAATCTCTTTACTAGATTAGCTTTCTATTCGTAAATTATCAGGCTATTAACTACATCTTCACTTAATATTACCAAAGCTAGAAAAAAACATTGTTGATGCATAAAGAAGATATACTGACATATTTGCAAATACTTATTCAAATATGATACTGGCTTTCTCATTTAATTTCATTCTTCCAATATTTTTGACAGGAAAAAAAAAAACCTGATCTTGGAAGAAATAATAATAATAAAGCCCTCAGGCTAAATAAAAATGAATAGAAACAAAGAATAGCCAAGCACAAAAACCACAGAATAAAATTGCTTGAATTGAAGCTTGTCCCATAGAAACAGCTAATATATTTATTAAAAGATATCAGTACTGTAACATCAAATATAAGCACCAACTTACTACCAGAAAAAGACAAACTAATATACATCGCAGTTGTACTGTAACTGAATATATTAGATGCACAATTAAAAACAAGGGGGAAAAAATCAGTGTGCCACCAAAATGAAGCACCACACTGGAAAATAAGATCAGCATGCTAAGATCAGATGGAAGCAAATGTAAAGAAGCTGAAAAACAAGAACTTTAGGAGAAGTCTTGGATAGGATGACCACAAAAATAATGACAATGAATCATGCTATATAGCAATGTTGACTCTACTTATCAGACAGGAAATGTAGGTGTGGAATGTTGCAAGTTCACCAGACAGTTGAAGAAGAAAAGAGGGAATCAGAACAATATCTGAATTAAGTATGCACTGAATCTCGTAAAACACAAAGGCCTATCAAATACTGTGGACATATTAGCAGGAAAATTGAAAAAAAGAGACAGAGGTGCTAATTCTGGCTAATTTTGACCAAGCCTTAAGAGCAAATGCATGCAAAGTCAGAATTGAAAAGATAGAAATAGGAAGCAGATGTCCCCCTGCAAAGAAACAGTGACCACCTAGGTAGCTGCAAGAAGATCACATAGACTTGGATGACTTTTTTCTTTTTCTCACAAAGGAAGACATTTTTCAAGGTATTTTGTTCTTTTTGAATGGAGCAAATCTAATCCTTTCATTCATGCCTAGCCACTCTGCAGGCTGTTTTAACGATCTTCCCAAAAGTCCTATCTGGACAATAGATCTCAATATGTACAAATGGTTTTCAGTACTGTGAATAGCACTGTTCTTACAAGTAGGACAGAAGTATCTGAGCTGCAGACACTGTATTGATCAAGACTGGCTCTTTGGTAATATTAACAGAACCACCTAGAAGGGGAAAGTGCTTACTGTTTTTGTACTGAATTCTACATGTACCCATATAGATTGGAGAATCACCCCTTTCTCAGAAGCTGCATACTGACATGATATTTGTACTGGACTATTCCCAAAGTTAGCTTGAGTCTTTTTCAATATTGATTTCCTGGTTTATTTTTTGGTTGAAATGCCTTGTCCAGAAATCTATTCCATTTACACTTGAAACATATTATAACTTTGTGTGCCAGTGTTGTGTATGTACCATAGTTAATAAAGTATGAGCTTGAGGTAAAGTGCAGGGTTCTGGCCCTGCACTTCTGATTGGCTGTTAGGCGGCCAGATCGGATTGCTTAGTTCTTAGGAATCCGATTGGCCCTTAACAGAGGATTATTATTGGTTAAAAGAGCTAGCGTTCATAGCTCGCTATTGGACAATTCTCACAAGGGTTGCCTATATAAGGCAGAGTTCACTGTTGTTGTTTTAGAGAAGTCACTATGCAATAAAGAGCTGAAAGTTCACATTCAGAGGCTGTCTCCATTTACTCCGACCCATGTCCAAGTACTTAACACTGGCGACGAGGATGGGATGTGGAGACGTCTGAACCTAAGAAGCCAGGAAGCAATACTGAGCACGTGATAAGACGACACCAACAACGGAACCATGTCTGGCGGCATCGTACCACCCGCTCCGTTCGATCCAAACTAAGACGATTGGGAATCCTACATGGATTGCTTCCAAATGTTTCTCGAGACGAATAACTTGAAGGACGCCACACCAGCAAAGAAGCAGGCATTGTTCCTGACGCATTGTGGCCCAGCTGTATTTAAGATGGCTAAAGCACTCGCCAAACCTCGAGAAGTGAAAGCCATGAGCTGGGACAACCTCGAACCCATCCTGAGAGACCATTACGCGCCAACCGTGCCTACACTCGTGAGACGCCACGAGTTTTATCAGAGAAACCAATGAAAGGGAGAGAGTGTGGCCGATTTCGTGGTGGACCTCCGAAATTTAGGGGGCCTCTGCGGGTTCGCTGATTTAGAAGAAGCACTAAGAGATCAAGTAATTCTGGGATTAGATGGACTAGGCGTGCAAAGCAAGCTGATGGCGAAAGGCGACTTCAGCCTTGCTGACACCATCGCCGAAGCCATGGCTGCGGAGGCGACCAAAAAGTTGGCTGCACAATTACGGCGAAGCCACACTCCTGCAACACCACTGACCGGCAAAATCTTACCCAACTCAGAAGGGCAGCTCGCAACAACGCACCACGAGGACCTCTCTTCGTCGTCAGTGACGAAGAAGGGGTCCATTGACTGCGGTTCAACCGGGACCCTCACCCTAAGCCCTTACACCCTTGCGCTGGCTGTGGAGTAAACCATGCCAGGGCCGAATGCAAATTCTGCGACGCACTCTGCCATGAGTGCGGGAAACGAGGCCACATCAGCTGGGTCTGCTGCAGCTTACCAGGACCCAGCCAGGCCTCAAGAGGGGCCAATTATCGCCAATCGACAGGAAACCGTCCTGTAAGGTGAGAGCCAGTAAACCACTCCTACAGAAATTGAGCTTTGCAAAAAGAAGAGGCTCACCATACTATCACTATAGGTCACGCCTCACTTTTGGACACTAAGAAAATTCGAGTCACGGTAGCCATCAAGAACCAGCCTTGCCACATGGAGGTCGACTCAGGATCGTCCCTCTCGATGGTGTCTTGGAAGACACTCAAGCAACTAATCCCCACAATCCAACACCAAGACCTCCAATTTCAACGCCTCATCCTCAAGGACTACCAAGGAAATCGAATCCCCATTGTCGGGTCCTGCCGAGTCCGAGTCTCCTTCAAAAAGCATACAGCGTACTTACCTCTAACGATCATTGATAGAGATAGGCCTAGTCTATTAGGCCTCCAATGGTTCGCACCACTCGGCATCAAAGTGGCCGGCGTGAACCGAGTCGGTGGTTGTGAGTGGGAGGAAGACCTTATTTCTGAGTTCAGCGACGTCTTCGCGGACCGTTTAGGCGAGTATAAGGGGACCCCAATCTCATTTAGTCTAGATCAAAAAGTAGCCCCTATTCGTTTGAAGCCCCGTCGAGTTCCATTTGCTCTTAAAGCAAAGATCGATGAACAACTCAACAAGCTAATTGCTCAAGGGGTGTTGAAGCCCATTGATCACTCTTCATGGGAAACCCTTATTGTAACACCCATTAAGCCAGACGGGTCAATCCGAATTTGTGGGGACTACCGGGCCACTTTAAACTATGCCCTACAGCAGAATGCGTATCCAGTTCCGGTGGTGCAGCACCTCCTTCATTCCTTGGGGGGCGGAAAGGTTTTTGCTAAATTAGATTTAGCTCAAGCTTATCAACAACTACCAGTGGATGAAAAGACGGCCCAAGCCCAAACAATTGTAACGCACAGAGGTACCTTTAAATGTACCTGATTGCAATTTGGGGTTAGTGTAGCCCCAGGGATATTCCAAAGCCTCATG
The DNA here is from genome assembly GCA_033807585.1 of Hydrophis major. Lineage (NCBI taxonomy): Eukaryota > Metazoa > Chordata > Lepidosauria > Squamata > Elapidae > Hydrophis > Hydrophis major. The sequence continues at coordinate 157,650,761 of CM066329.1, read as the reverse complement.
GAAAGGTTGTTACAGGGAATCAAGGGCGTGGTTCCGTATTTCGATGATGTATTAATTGCAGCCCCTACCAAAAAAATCTTGCAGGATCGTTTGAAATGTGTTCTTAAAAAATTCCAAGAGGCAGGACTTAAGGTGAAAAAAAATAAATGTCATTTATATACTGACAATGTTGAGTTTCTCGGGTATCGGATTGATAGCCAGGGCATTCATCCTAAGTAAATTCATCCGAAAGTAAATTAAAAGCTAAATTCATCCAAAAGTAAGTTAAAGGCTATAAAAAACGCCCCCAGGCCACGAAACAAGGCCGATCTCCAGGCGTTCTTAGGCCTCATTAATTTCTATAATGTATTTTTACATCACAAGGCAACTGTTGCTGAACTGTTACTACCAATTATTAGATAAAAAAGCTTTATGGGTATGGGGTTACCGGGAAGAACAAGCGTTCTGGAATGTTAAAAAACTGCTCACATCTGACGCTGTACTTATGCAGTATAACGAGACTTTACCATTAGTTATAACTTGCGATGCATCGCCCTTCGGGGTGGGTGCCATTTTGAGTCATGTACTGTCTAATGGGAACGAAGCCCCTGTTGCTTACTTTTTGAAGACTCTTTCACATACAGAGCGGAACTATGGACAAATTGATAAAGAAGCTTTACGTTTACGCACGAAACTTATCAGGCGATCCGTTATGGATAGAGGCAACGATATTACGAGTGACCGGCCCCAAATCCTACCTGGTGAAATGCTGTGACAATAGACTGTGGAAACGCATATCGACCAATTACGGTCACGACTCACAACAGCCAGTCAACAACTCCTCCCATGACCAAACCGAGGGGGGGGAAGTACAGAAGAAGATGACATTCCAGGGAACCTGCTCGAAGGGAGCGATGAATTAAGTGAGAGGAAATGGAGCAGGAAGGAGAATTGTTTGCACCGCAAGAAATTGCACCTGAGCAAGAAGCAGATCCCCTGCCAAACAACAATCTACCTCAACAGGTTTGCAATCAACCAGTCCAATGAAAATCCGAAAGACTTCAAAGACAACTGTCCTATTTAAAGGACTATATAACTACACCGTAATCAAGAAGCCAGGGGGAAGGGGTGTTGTGTATGTACCATAGTTAATAAAGTATGAGCTTGAGGTAAAGTGCAGGGTTCTGGCCCTGCACTTCTGATTGGCTGTTAGGCGGCCAGATCGGATTGCTTAGTTCTTAGGAATCCGATTGGCCCTTAACAGAGGATTATTATTGGTTAAAAGAGCTAGCGTTCATAGCTCGCTATTGGACAATTCTCACAAGGGTTGCCTATATAAGGCAGAGTTCACTGTTGTTGTTTTAGAGAAGTCACTATGCAATAAAGAGCTGAAAGTTCACATTCAGAGGCTGTCTCCATTTACTCCGACCCATGTCCAAGTACTTAACAGCCAGGTTTTAACTTTTGTATGTCATATTAATCCCAAATAGCTGTTATTATATATGCCAACAACTTTGTTACCTTAGTCTGATATTATGTTTATATATTGAATAATAAATGGGATGTTTCTGAGGGGAAATGACCAAAGGCATTTTCAATTGTTGCAAGAGTTCTGCCCTTTTGGTAAATGTATCATAACATTTCTCACAAGTACAGTAAAAAAAATTGTGATATAATGGAATATCCCTCTTTTTTTCTTTTTTACAAAATCATTGGATTCATTAAGTCAGCTCTGAGCATAGATCATTAGTTTCTGAAGTAATATAGTACAAATGGTTTTCAGTTATGACAAACACTATTTGTGATCCAATTATTTATTTCTTCCTCATGTTACCACATGAGACTTTCCTCATGTTACCACATGAGACTTTTTAAAAGATCAACAACTTTAATTTATAAGATGTTAGAATATATATTCCATTTAAGAGAAATATAAAACAAATGGATAATCATAAAAATAATTTGCAGTCCAAAGGTGTTGACCAGTTCTGGAGAACCGGTAGTGGAAATGTTGAATAGTTGGGGGAACTGGCAAATACTACCTATGACTGACCCTGCCCCATCTTTTCTCTGCCTCCTGAGTCCCAGCTGATTGGCTGGGTCTTCTTTTGTTGCCCTGCACAGGAGAATGGAGATGGAAAGCAGGTTAGTGGGGTGGGGAGGGAATGGGATTCTGCAGTAATCTTCCCCCAGGTGGGAAGAGATTGGAGATTTTACAGTATCCTTCCCCTGGAGTGGGGTGGGAATGAAGATTTTACAGTATCCTTCCCCTGCCATGCCCACCAAGACACGCCCAAAGAACTGATAGTAAAAAAAAAAAAAAATGGAATCCCACCACTGGTGCAGTCACAGCTAGGTATCATTGACTTTGAGAAATATAAATTCAAACAGCTTTATATATTCTAAGTGACAGTTGCTAAAATAGTCTTGGCTGTTTATTTTGGATCCACATCTCAGGAATATATGTTTGAACAAAAAATTAGAATAATTTTGTAATGTTCTAAACTTCAGCTAGTGGGCTCACTGAAGATATAGAAGTAGCATTGGAACTGACTTGTGATCTGGGTTAGAAGTGTGATTTGCATTTGTGTATCTCACTGCAAAGTATACTTTTATAAATCAGTAAGAAAATTCAAAAGCATACAAACCATTACATAGCTTTCAGAATGGTCTTTTATGCAGGGGTGGGATACGACAGGCTTAACTACCGGTTCAGGATTTATGAGATTCAGTGATTTATGATGTGCTTCCCTGCACGCTGCGAGTGGGCACCTGTAAATCGTTGCCTGTAAATCGTCATCAGCACACTGCGTGCAGAGAAGCAGCCTTTGAAACAGTCCTCTTTTCCTGCTTTTTTAACTGCAGCTGTGCTTCATTTGGTAGCTGAAGTTGAAAAATCAGGAAATAAAGATCAGGAAATAAAGATCGGGTGGGCGGGTGAGCAAAAACATCAGCAGACATAGAACCACTTCTGTGTCTGCTGCTTTTCAGAGCTACCAGTTCTTCAGAGGTGGACAGAACTGGCAGAAACCCACCCCTGCTCTTATGAGGAGAAAACAGAGGTGATTCTCTTTGCCTAAATATTCTTTTTGCCTAAGTAAGTGAAATAATTTACAAAATTTTTGATTTTTTTATACTGTACCACCAAAGATATTGGAGAAAATTATCTGAAGTATAATATTGAACACAATATTCACCACATCATAACAAGCCATTAACCAAAATGATAAACCAAAATGAATCAAGTAGAATGTATGATACTAAATGAATGCTCCAATCTAACTGGAACATTAAAAGGGACAATGAAATTATTACTAAATAATGGTATATGCTGCAACAACATTCAAAGCAAACTAAAAGTATTCATTGTTGGTCTGTTTTATAATTAAATATAAGAAAAGTGTCTAGCCTAAGAAACCAGGAGATTATGAGTTCTAGTCCTACCTTAGCGGTTCAAAACCAAGAGGGTGACCTCGAGCCAGTCACTGTATCTCAGCCAAACCCACTTCAGGGTTGTTGTTGTGGAGAAAATAGAAGGAAGGTGCATTGGTATGTTCACTGCGTTAAATAATAAAGGCAGGATGCAATAAAATAAAATAAAAAGTATAATAACAAGACCTCACAAATTTATTTGAAGTTTATGCTGCCACCTTGCCTTCAGCATGTCATAAACAATGTAAGCTTTGAAGTGCATTTGAATTATGTAAGCCTTTAAATCATGAATTATATCTCAGTACTATTCATTGTTGCAGTGTTGTGTAATATTTGAAAATATTTTTCAAGGCCTAAACAATGCTTAATTTCCATCCTACTGGCATCTTCATCTTGCAAAACAAAGCAAGATGAAAGTTTTTATTTTCTCATGGCACAAGACATAATCTAAATACATATACAGTGTTCAGTATAACATTGGAAAATGTACCCAGGCAGAGAATTTTAAAAATATATTACTTTTATGAAATGAAAATGAAAAAGGAAGAAATCTAGATTAAAATACATCATAATTCATAGAAACAGCAGAATATTTGGGAATGCTAATGTAAGAATGATCACACATCACACTTAGGAACTAAGCTGCTTGACAAACCTCTTGATATAACAAGGTGTTGTGTTTTTTTCTTTGTTTGTTTGTTTTGAAACTGAAGAATATTCTTAATTTCCAGGGTTGAACAATGTTTATCATTATCTTACAGGTTTATGCCATCAAATTGCAGAGATTTTGAAAATAAATTAACCTTTGTGGTATTATAATAATACCCTTTTGGGCTTTGTCCAAAATGGTTTATCCTTAATACTTAACATTTTATAACTCATTTATGCCAAGACAGCATTTTTTTCATATATATGTCTAGATAAATATAAAATATTGTTATGTAAAAATACTCTAGTCCTATTTTTACTGAAAGAATAAACTGAGTTACTGAACAGTCAATTTCTATTCACTGCAATAAAAAAATTAAATAAAATTGAAATAACTTTGATTAGTCTCTCATCCTAGATCTAATTGAACAACCTGGATTCAATATCTATTGATTTAAAAGTAAACCTAATTTCATTCTCTGGGAGTAAATTCTCAAAAGGCATGCATGCATTGTAAAACCATTACATAAAATTAAAGAATGGTTTCTGGAATAAGAAACATGTGACTATATTAAGAATTAATTCAAAGACATTTTCTACAATCTTCAAAATTGTATGAATTTATAATGTTATATTGCATTAATTGTTGAATAGTTTAGCAGGTTGTTGAACAATTTGAACAAATCTGGAACTTTTCTATCTTTCTATTGTCTTTTATTGGATTTTTGATTAAGACCCTATTACTGTGTCATATTTACTTTTATTTGCTTTATTGGTAAACCAAATAATAAGAAAGACTTTATTTTGTTATGTTAATTGGTAAAGTTAGAAAAGTAGGTTACAAGATCTAAGATGATTTGTCAGTAACAAAGTTGATGTGAAAGTAAAAGAGGAAAAAATACTCTTTCCTCTTGTGTATTATTTTAATTGGAATGTCCTTAGGTGCAATTAGATCTGTATTATCAATCATCCATATGGTACTAAGATGCTATTATAAGACTTGATCTCCCAATCTTCTCCCTGAAAAGGGCACAAGGGCTTCCTTTGGAATTTTTCTTAATTTGGCAAACCATGTGTAAATCTTATAGCCTTTGTCCCAGTGTCATCTTCATTTCAATCCAAAATGTTAGACAAACACTTATTAATCTTTTCTCTGATATCTTCCCTATTGTTTTCTGGAATGGCTTTAAAACTTAAAAGACTTTTTCTTTCAGTTTCAATAATGCCAACTTGACAAAATCCTTCTCCATCTTTCTATTTATAAATTATGTCTTATTTTCCAAAATTTACACATTGTCATTAATTACTTTTACATCTCCAGCCAATTATCCCATAGATTCTTCAGTCTTAATTTTTTTTCATATCCATTTTATCCCTGCAAATCCTTCTTTCATTTCCTTTTTAAAAGCACCCAAACTATTGGCAATTATTGCATATTCTAAAACATTTTCCCGCAATCTGATGTCTCTGAATTGTTCTAATGAACCCTTCCCTCCTTCTCCTATTTTTGCAACTTTTCTTGTTGTTCCATTATGGTAAAGAGAGAGTTCATGCAGTACTATAGTGAAAGTAATGCAAGTTTCCTTTCCCTTGTTTGTGTGTGTGTGTGTGTTCTTTAATTCTTTACTCCGAACTGACTCTCTGTAGTAACAGGTGCACTGTCCGGTTCACTTTACACTTATCTTCTTTTTTTGTAAAATCCACTAATTACCTCTTTTCCTTAAAAATAATCAGCATTCCCATAAAGATCGAATATGTTTGTCTAATTATTTTTTCTATTTTCAAAGGTATTTGTGTGTGTGTGTGTTGTATGTATGTATACACACACATACATACACACGGACACACACACACACACACATAACACACACATTTATATGCACACACACACACATATGATAACTCATAATTGGTCACAAGAAACTGAGTCCCTGTGGCCTCCTTGTGAGGAGGAGCTATCCAAAGCACAAGTGACTGGTCTCCCATCCCAATCTCTCCTTCTCCAGATTTTGTCTGCTAGAACCTACCATCTGGCCACCAATTTCACCATTGTACTTTCTCCATTCAAGGATGCTCACAGAACATTTAACCATCCATAACCTGAAAGATGAATGAATGAATTATTTATTGACCAAGTGTGATTAGACACACAAGGAATTTGTCTTAGTGCATATGCTCTCAGTGTACATAAAAAGAAAAGATACATTCATCAAGAATTATAAGCTACAACACTTCATGATAGTCATAGGGTACAAATAAGCAATTCTAGGAACAGTCAATATAGTTCATAAGGATAGAAGCAAGAAGGTTACAGTCATACAGTCACAAGTGGAAGGGGATGGGTGATAGCAATGATGAGAGGATTAATAGTAATAGTAATGCAGACTTAGTAAATAGTTGGACAGTGTTGAGGGAATTATTTGTTCAGTGAGAATATTCTTGAATCAGTGGTGGGATTAAAATTGTTTTACCACCACTTTGGTGGGCGTGCCTTGTTGGGCATGCTTTGTGCATGCATATGTGCTTTGCACACATGTGTGGCAAATGCGCGCTTTGCAGAGGCTTTCCTATTGATCTTCTCCTGCAGTCTTGCACTCTCCCTGTGTATTTAACAGCTGATATGCTGCAATCTGCTGTGCCAAGCGATACAGCTGAGCTTCAAAAGCAGGAAATAAAGGTTAGTATGGAGCCAGGGTGGGCAGGTGGGCCCAGCAGCTGATTGTCAGAGTAAACTGGTTCGCTCCCTCATGATCTTCAGAGCTACCGGTTCAGCTGAACTGAGACAAACCAATAGAACTCCACCCCTGTCTTGAATGCTAGGAAGAATAGAACAACAATTTCTTTGAAGTGAAATACTTGTTTTTTTCCAAGTAAATTATAAAGAGACTCATTTCTTCTTTTATATCTTTCACCATACTTTCCACATAAAAAGATAACATTACTCCAAGCCAATTTAGTTCACTCCAAATAGTAAAGAAAATGGAAACTGTCATCCAGTATCTTTTGAAGGAATCATCTTATGGATTCTGTGCCAATTATTTCACTAAATATTATTCATATATTCCGTGAAGTATCATTCATAGATAAGATGAAAGTTCTTGATGGACTTTCTCAAAATAAATTAGTTGGTTATTTTGGGGGATAGTTGCAAGTAATCATATATTGAATCTAGTCATAGTATTGCCAATATTGGAAGAGAAATGAAGTGGAAGTATATGAAATATGAAAGTGAGAAACAGATTGTTCTGGTTGTTTTATGGCTTTTTTAAAGTGTTAAAGTAATGTCATCAGATGAAAATATTAAGCTTCAATATAGCATGAAGTGTTTGGATAGAAAATACATTTTGAGGATCAAATGAACTGTAGGGTCCTTAAAAGAGTTTTTTCTCACTTGTGCATCTATAGCCAGACTTCAACAATTCTATTATATTATACATGTAGTGAAAAGAAATTCATAATAGATGACATAAAGTTTGTTGTAGTCACAGTCAAAGACAAAAATTATTGGTTTTACCAATCACCAAACAGATCCATACCTTGTCTTTTAGTAGTAAACTAAAGTTTTATGATACTGTTGACTGACTGCTGTAGATCGTACAACGTTAAGACTAACTTGATGTTACATTATGATAAGCAGATTAAACAGGAAAACAGAAAAAGTGGGCAGCCTACAAGAATTGGTATGCACAGAAAATTGTCCAAGCAGGTCAGAGCTGAACACTTTGGGATGCATAAAATATAATCCTTTAATGGCCAAGTGTCACATAAAGAATTTGTTTCCAATGCATAAGCTCTCAGTGTACATACAACAGTAGTGATAGATCATTATCATAGTCATTGTAAAAATACATTCAGCATAAAACACTAGATACAACACTTAGTGATAGTTATTGATTCTAAATAAGCAATCAACTTAAATCATACTAGGATACTAATTAAGCAATTTAAATCCTAAGTTATATCATAAGAAGACAAGATGGTAGTTAATAGGGAAGATGAGAATAGTGATGGTAATATTGCCTTTCTAGATAGTTTGACAGTGTTGTGGGAATTAGGTGTTTAACAGAGTGATGAAATGTCCTTGTATTTAGTTGTTCTGACATGCAGTGCTGTATAGCATCGTTTTGTAGGTAGAAGTTGAAACAGTTTGTATTCAGGATGCAAGGGGCCTGTAGATATTTTTACAACCCTCTTTCTGGCTCGTGCAGTATATAGGTCCTCAATGGAAGGAAGATTGGTAGCAATTGTTTTTTCTGCAGTTCTAATTATGTGTTGAAGTCTGCATTTCTCTTGATTGGTTGCAGAACCAAATCAGACAGTTAAAGAGGTGCAGATGACAGACTCAATAATTCATCTGTAGAACGGTATCAGCAGCTCCTTCAACAACCTGAGCTTTCTCAGTTGCTATAAGAAGAATATTCTTGTGCCTTTAATTAGAACTGCAGAAAAAACCATTTCTACCAATTTGTTGTGCTTTTTTGATGACATATTTGATGTTAGATGTCCCTTTATGTCCTGAGATAGTATAGAATCTAGAAATTGAGGATCTCTACTGTTGATACTGTATTGTCTAGTGTTGTAAGAGGTGATAGTATAGGAAGGTTTCTCCTAAAATCTACATCATTTCTATGGTTTTGAGTATGCTTAGTTCAAAATTGTTCTGATTGCACCACAAGACTAGTCAATCTCCCATCTGTATGCCAATTCAGAACTTATACAAACAACTGGACATGAAAGAAAGCAAAAAAAAAACCCACAAAAAACCAAACATCTACATATTAGCAAAAGCAGACGCCAAGACAAGATATTGAACACTATGTATGTGTGAAAGATAAAGATGACCAATGACTGCAGGACAAATGCAAAATTATTGAACGCTGGCAACAGCCCTTCAGCGAAATCTCTAACTTTGAATTTCCACATCATCAATTCCTGTTTTATCATAGAAAATAAAATACAAAATGATAAAACAAACAAACAATAGCTTTATATAGCACTGAGTGTTGGCCAACCACCACTGAGTGCTGTTTACACACTGTGGAGATGCACATGTTTCATTGGTCATTAGGTGTTTCTTTTCTTGATCAATACAGCAACACATGGGCATTGTGCAAATATCTAAGAAAATGCAGAAGAAAACGTGATATAGCCATGTCCTATGAACAACACCCACACCATTGCCTGTATTGGTTTCCACTTTAACACAGGTGGCAAGTATCCTCATGGAAGGCTAAAGCAAAAATGGTAAGACACAATAAATGTAGAAGTGAAAATTGCCCAGATAGACCTTGATGCTGCACTTGATTCTGTAATATATTGTTTGTTGATCCAAAAAGCAGATCTTGCACTTGTGGAAATAATACTAAGAACATGAAGATGATGATAATTGATAATGATGATGAACATGATGATGACAATGATGACTAAAAGGAGAAGGACAATATAAATATATAAAAACATTGATATGTATTATATATAAAATCTCCACTTCCTCAATCTTTTCTTTGAACATATTCTAATTAACTATTGCTTCTCTCAGATGTTTCACATCAACATAAGAGCAATGAGCTTTTTTTGCATATCATTCTATGAGATTACTGTTGAATCATCATTCCTAATAAGAATTAAAACATTTGAGGCTTCCAGTTTGAACTTCTTCGGCGACAGACTGAAACCTCATCTCTGCGAGGCTTCGATCCGTGCTCGCCACTGGAGCGCCCTGAGCTGGCTGGTTTCAGAGCTAAGCCACCCTGTAGAGGTGGTGAAGGGGGAGATGCCTACAGAGTTGAGGAGAGCTGCATCTCTCCTCCCCAGCTGGCCATTACTCCCTTTCCCAAAGGTGGTTGTAGTGGTGGTCAGAAATGGCCACCACAAAGAAGAACTTGACTGGAAAAGAATGTGCAGGAGGAAGGTAAGAAGAGAAAATTTTTGTTGACTGGGTCAAACAGAAAAAGCAACAAATAAGGTACTCTAGAATTGAAACTATTAAAAAAAAATGCGGTATCTGCTATCCCGCATCAGATGGGCGCCTCATGAGAGGGAGCGAAGGAGGAAGAAACGACACGAGATGAGGTTTCTCGGGATGAGCGCGCCCCGAATGTCTTGGCACACCCTCTTTTATTATGCTTTCTCACAGGGGGGTGAAATTTTTCAGAGCCCAAGGTAAACAGGATATTTAAGATTTACAATGGTTCAGGTCAGTTAAGATACCAGGTTAAACAGGATGTATGTGATTTATAACTGTTCAGGTCAGTTAGGATATCATTCTGTATTGACAGATGCTTAACTCCCCGTCTCTTATGCACGCCTGGCAAAGATCACTGAAGAGACAGAAGTCTAATGTTTACACGAGAATGATACATTATTGCAATGCTTGAATGATACATAGTTGCACTGATACATAGTTGCAATCACATGAATGATACATAGTTACAACATCTCCTCTGTTTTTATTTTTTTATGACGAGTCTTCCTCCTCATCCATGAAGACAGGAACTATTTTTCTGAAATGTTCTCTGTCCCCGTCATCTAGGCAGGCGTGCGACCCGTCAGCGTCAGGGTTGTCCAAGGAGTGGTAACTCAGCAATGACATTTCTTCATCCGGTGTTAAAGACATAACATGAGCTTGCAATAACACATTAACATCAGCAGTTATGGAAGATAATTGATTTTTCAAAAATTGCAATATTCTATTAAAACAACAAGGTCCTATAATACATATCAATATAATGATTATTAATGGTCCTGCCAATGCAGTTAAAAGGGTTGTAAGCCATGGTGAAATAGAAAATGAACCTTGATACCAATTATACATGTTTAATCTTTCTTTTTCTCTATCTTTTAAGCGTTTTTCTAATTCATTCATAGAATCCAACACGACCCCCCTGCTATCAGCATAAAAACAACATTCTTCTTTAAGCGCAGCACACAATCCCCCTTGTTTTAAAAATAACAGATCTAAGCCTCTACGATTTTGCAAGAGAGGGGGTGTTCCATGGATACCTGTAGGGATATAAAATCATCAGAGTTATACTCACAAGCCATACTTGAATGCAAAAATGATTTGGATTTAACAATTTCATCCCCGTGGATACATGCCATGAAAACAGTGTAACAAACTCAAACAAAATTATTGCCAGGGATAAAATACATTCCTTTCAGGCGTGATGTTAAAGTTCCTCCTGCAGTGATGTGGATTGCAGGATATCCCCCGGTTGTGTGGGTGCGTCTGCCAAATCGAATTGAAGTGGTGGGTAGAAGTCTTTTATGCAAGAGAAATTGGTTGTATAACTTAAACGAACTTTTTGAAAGTCAGTTATAGTCCAGGCAATATTATCTCTTCTGTGAGGCTTCTGCGGATCGTCATGGACAGTTCTTTTGAAGCGTCGCTTGTTGACAGGATCAGAGTTCGGGTATATAAAAACATGACAAGCAGGAGAGAGGCTTATGGACAAATTAGTTGTAGAACATTTACCAGATGAGGAGGGAATTCAATTAATAGAAAAAGGATAATAATTACAATAATGACAATAAAGATTTGGTAATTCATCAAGGATGTTAATTGGGGTGGGGAAATCCATGATACAATATAAGGACATTTAGGTCTCCCTATGTTTTAGATTGAATAGAGGAAAAGATTTTAAGGTTCCTTTCCATAGGAAGAGTAAAGAAGGAACAAAAGAGCAAGGGGTAGAGTGTTCTTTAAAATAAAACAGAAGTGACAGAGTGAAAACTATGGGTAGCATTTTCATGATGTACCCACATGGAACAAGTATAATAACCTTCTGTCAATGAAGTGGCTTTAACACGAATAATCTTTTGATAGGAAGTATAGGTTTTGTTGAAGTAAGGTAGAAATTGCAAAGAAGATATAGGCAAGAATATCAGGAAAGATTTTTAAGATACAGATGTAGCAGATAAATTCCCATGATAGGGTTTTACTGCCCAACCAGGGATCCAGCAAGTGGTTTTGTCTGGCAGTAGGATCGCAGCGTATCCTCATCCCCAAGTGAGAAGCTCAGCGGGACCCTGCCAGGCAGGATCTGGCAATCTGCGATAATATACCAGAGGTCTGTTAGGAGGGGGCGAGGGGGAGGAAAAGTGACGAGAAGCAGCAGAAGTGGGAGGAATGCCAGTCAGATTGAGAAAGTTTAAGAGAATTTTGCAATGCTGGGAGGTTCGGGGGTTTTTCCCGCAATGAATACCAATTAAGAGCACGTTTCAGAGATAAGTGAGCTCATTACACAATAGCCTAATAGCCTGCCCCTGGGCTGTTGCAGGGAATCCCAAACTTGTGGATTACATCCCATCTGTTACAGAAGTCCTGAAAAGCAGAACTTGTGTAGGCAGATCCATTGTCTTTTTTGATTTCTTTTGGACGTCCCAGCGAGGCAAAGGTACGAATTGAATAATTGATGACATGTTTTACAGTTTCTCCCCTTTGAGGAGTAGCCAGGATAAACCCTGAATATGTATCTATTGAAACGTGCAAATATTTCCAAGGGGCAAAAGGTGGATACTAAGTTACATCCATTTGCCAAATTTCACAAGCTTTTAATCCTCTAGGACTTAATGGCAGCAGCTTCTGCCTGAGTTAGAGAAAATTAAAAAGTTATCATAACTTGGCAGGGGAGATTCAAACACACTCCCTGCTTCTATTTTTTGATGGACTTTTAAAGCCTCCATAATTTTCCTCCAAGTGACCAAAAAGCCAATAGGTGCACGAGGAGGACTATGGAGATGTTCACCAATTTTTTGCCAATTGGAAAATTTTTAAGGACCCTTCCTCTGAATAATTGGAACAATGTTGCCACACATAAGCCAATAACGTAGCAATAAATTTCTTTTTTATGGGAGAGCCCTTTAAATTAGCAGAGTATTTAGAAGAAGAAGCGACTAGCTCTCTCAATTCCTTCAGATGCTGCGTCTGCTGTTGAGAAAAGCCTCCACCCATACTTACTAAAGTCGAGACCGTGTTTCAGATCCGATGATGTGCAATTCGCTCAGGCGCCTGGCGATGCACAGCTCCCACCGAGCTGATAAGATATGGGCGCGCCGCTGCGTATCCCCTTTAGGGAATCACATCGGGGTCACCAAAATGCGGTATCTGCTATCCCGCATCAGATGGGCGCCTCATGAGAGGGAGCGAAGGAGGAAGAAACGACACGAGATGAGGTTTCTCGGGATGAGCGTGCCCCGAATGTCTTGGCACACGCTCTTTTATTATGCTTTTTCACAGGGGGGTGAAATTTTTCAGAGCCCAAGGTAAACAGGATATTCAAGATTTACAATGGTTCAGGTCAGTTAAGATACCAGGTTAAACAGGATGTATGTGATTTATAACTGTTCAGGTCAGTTAGGATATCATTCTGTATTGACAGATGCTTAACTCCCCGTCTCTTATGCACGCCTGGCAAAGATCACTGAAGAGACAGAAGTCTAATGTTTACACGAGAATGATACATTATTGCAATGCTTGAATGATACATAGTTGCACTGATACATAGTTGCAATCACATGAATGATACATAGTTACAACAAAAAAACAATAACATTGTTCCCTAAGAAGATTTTTAAGCTGCCAAGGAGAGAGAAAAGTGAAAAGATTTGGGTTTTTTTTCTCCTTTTCCTATACTGACAGCTAAGAGACTTAAGCAAGAAATTGGAAAAAAATTCACTTTGACATTAATAGGCATTTAATGCTGAAAATAAAAAGTCAAAGAGATAATAAAGATTTCTGGATAATTAAAAGCTTTTGAAAAGCTTTTTCAAAAGGAGGAAAGGAGAGAAAATGAATAAAAGGGCAGGATCTGGAAGGGAGGAGACTGCCTGGAATTAAAAAGAACTTACAGCAAAATCTCAACAAGACTTCCAAAAGATACATTTTAACTCAAATATCTCAACAAAAACCCCAGGAAGAGAAAGTGGAAAAAGAAATAAGAAGAAATAATTTGGGACTATGTGGATGACTTGATGATTTCTGGATTTTTGGTTATTCTATTTGAATGACTAAAATCAATTGGGTGGTTATTTAAAACTGTTTAAAATGGCTCCACTTTTAGAAGAACTGAAAATGGAACTTAAAAAGTACAAAGAAGATGCACAAGAAGGGAGAGGTTCTTTTGGCTTCGTATTTCAGTTTTTAAAAATGGAGATTTGAAATTATGAGAATCAACAAGAAATGCCTGCAGAACAAGAAGATTGCGACAAAGAAGAGGCCATCTTTAATGAACAAGTAATCTTAGGGGGGGGGAGAAGAAAGGGGGGAAAGAGAATGGAAAGTTTAAGATTGGGAAAAACAACTCCAAAAAAATAGAGTGAAAAATAAGTATAAAATCAGAAAGCATGCAGAAGAGAGAATTAGAAGTAGAGAGACAAGGGGGTAAAAGGGTGAGGGAGAAGATGAGAGGGAAGAAAGAAAGGAAAAGAAGTTATAAAGAACAGAAACAAAATATCGAGAAACAGGGCCTATTTAGAGATAATGGGTGAAAATTTAATGGAAAAGGGGATTCTGCAAAGGTACATAAGATAATATTGTTATATTAGAAACAGAAATAATTTTAGAAAATATGAAACAATGTATGATGAAACTGTTTGATAAAATAGCTATTGTAATTCAGTGGAATGTTTGTCAATAAATAAATGTAACAAAATGAATATTTAATGATTTACAAAACATATGTGAAGAGAAATAAGGGAAAAATTAATTATTTAGATTATATGTGTCTTTAAGGAAGTATGATATTTAATTGAAAAGAAGTGTTAAAAATGTTACAATTTTAATGATTATTAATGATAGAACTGAATTGGAATGGAATGAGGGTTTATAATTACATATACTTATAATCCTTTTTTTTAAGAATATAGTGTGTTTTTTAAGAATGTACCAAGCAGAATTCGATTGGAAGTTATGTATTATGTATTATATTGAAGGTCATAACCTTAAAGTATATATTGAAGTTTAAATAAGAGTTGAATGGATGTAATTAAAAGATATAAAGGTGTCATACTCCTATTAGTAACTACAGGAGAAAATTTGTTTAATGAAAAAAGATAATATGAATTGAAACAGAATAGACAAAAGCATAAATATAATGATTTGAATTGAGATGAGATAATCAAAATAAAATTGAGAAAATTAAAAGAGGGGAAAAACTATATAGAAAATGTAAAATAGTATAAGATATGTAATAGAACACAAAAAGGAGCATGAAATTGAATTATGTGTCTGCATAAAAAAGTTCAACCCGGGACCATGATATTTTCAAAAAAGATGTTTTACTTGTATTTTGTATGTGTGAAAACCCAAATAAAACTTTATTTTTTAAAAAAGAATTAAAATGTTTAACTCGTGGTGAATCCATTAAATGTGACTAGAATATGTTCCTATTCTTCTGTGATCAGTTCAATGTTGCAATGGCTTTTACGTGAATTTGTTACTTTATATTTAATTATTAATAATTTTGGCTAGCAAGGAAGTCATTTTATCTGAAAAATATGGCTTTCTCCCTAATGTACAATGTAGCAGTGAATCATTGCTGAAAATGGAATGTTGGGGGGGGGGGGGGGGTTGAACAACATTACCAGAAGAATTCATAAACTGAAATTTTCAAGCAACAATGTGATTTGCTAATTAATTTCTTTTTCACCTTGTGTCACAAGAATGCTTTCAAATAGAAAACTTTCCTGCATTTATTTTTTTCTGCTGTTGTTATTTTCCCATTTTATCTTTATCTTTTTTCTGACTCTCTTTGCCTAAGTGCTTAAGGTGCTGTGCTCCCCATGTCTCTAAGTGCTGAAGTTTCCAGCAGGTACATAAATGGATTGTTTCAAAGGCAGAGTACCTTCTCAGTCTCTTTTTTTAAATTAATTTAACCTAAGGCTGAATTCAGACAACTTTCCCACCAGGTGCTTTGTTTCAAGCACTTTCGTTCAGTTTCTTTCAGTTTTTAACAAAATGGCTCATAGCACACCCACTGACTTGTATATGTCCAGACATTCACATACGCGTGCACACATACACACATACAGAGGGTTTCCCCCCCTCCCCTCTATCCAGTAGCTAAAGCAAGTCTCCTTTGGAACAGAAGCCCAGGGATCAAGGATTAGCAGCCTTGTAGGAGCTCTTCACTTCTATTATGCACTTTGGGAGATAAGGTATTCAAGTATGATTAGAAAAATGCTTCTTAACAAAATTGTTAATGAAAAGAGTAATCTCTTCCCAAAGATAAAATGAATCAGGAAAGGGAGAGAGACATGGTGCACAACCCTTGCTACATTTTAGCCCTAAAACACCGAAGATGCTCATCCTGAGCACCTAAAGAAGATTAATTTGATTCAGTAAGGCTGTTCTGAAGCTATTTCCAGCTTATCAAAAGGTGATGACATATATACATACATGGTATCACAAAATGCCTGTTTGGATATATTATATCCAGATTATATTAAAAAGTTAAGGCCCGTTCCTAGACATTTGTATTTTTCACAAATGTGAAATGTTTGTGGAAATGTTTCTGTCTAATCATTTCAATTATTCAGACTGTTTATGTGATTTATGCAATTTTATACTCAAGAAATTTAGATAAAGTAAGACCAATATAAAAATGTTTCCAATTTAGAATGTTTAGAAATGCTCATTGTGTAATCCATTGTCATGAGATAAATTTTGCCACATCATTCAATGACAGTGCATAAACTTTATCCACAAAGCATTCCAAAGCTTTATGAGGTAGCAGGATTCCCAAGGCAAATAAAAGATAATTTTTGGAGCCTAACTTTATGAAGTGATCATCCAAGACATGTCATAAAAACCTGTTCATCTACAAATTATTTTCTGTTGTTATTATGGTACAAATTTGGGAAATAGAAAAACTTTCCTTATGGTGCTTTTCTCTGGATTTCAGGAGATGTCAGCCATTCCCAAACTATGGATTCTGGGTCAAGTTCTCCTTTTGATGACAAAGATATTCTAGTGAAATCCTTTTCGTGCCTTATCGTTTCATTTTAGAGCTTAAAATAACAGAGCAGTTGTATGAATACTTGAAGCAAGGCAAAAGTGTGTCATATAATAGATAAAGTATTATGTGACACAATCAGAGGTGGTATTCAGCAGGTTCTGATAAGTTCTGGAGAACCGGTAGCGGAAATTTTGAGTCATTCGGAAGTGGCAAATACCATCTCTGACTGGAGATTTTACAGTATCCTTCCCTTGCCACACCCACCAAGCCACACCCACCAAACCGGTACTAAAAAAATTTGAATCCCACTACTGGACACAATGAGAAAAATACACAGAAAAGTCCCCAGATTGAATCTCTCGCATTTGAAACTTCTGTCCAGTATGGCAGAGAGTTAAGAGACAAGACTAGTCTAGATGATCAAAGGTCAGACAATGGCCATTTGTTCACTAATGATTTGTAACATGTTTGGAAATTGTACAACTATGGTTACACTAATACAACAGACATGTAGCTAGGCTTAATATCACTTCAAAGATGGCTGGTAGATACTAAAAGACACTATGAATAACCAAATGTGAAAATGACCAATAAAAGGTATGCTCATTTTGTAATTTTCAGCTGAACTATTTCATGAAGCCTCATCATTTTACCATTTTCACAATTAAATAACAAAAGAAACTTGATTGTCACTGTCTGTAATACTACTAATGAGCAAGTTATTTTTCCCGGTCGTCTATGATGTAAAATGGAATACAACTGTACAATAATGTATGCATACTATGCCAGCCGTGATATAACCAGGGCAAGGAGCAAACTGTGAACCTCTTAAACTATCAATTACTGAAAATGAATACTCACTATAGTAGTTTTGGGAATTTGGGTGTTTTTTTCCCCTATCTGGTCGTCCTTTCTTTGTTTTAATAATGTTTTATTCTGCTTAAGAATGTTGAGGATTTGGGGCAGTGGGTTAGTTAAAAATAATTTCTTTAACAATAAGAAAACAAAGTGTAGCTTACAAGTCTAGCACAAACTGACAATAAGGTGAGTCTCTTGAATTTAATGTAGAAACATATAAAGATGCTTTGACTTTTGAACTCATATCACAGAATGAAGATAACTTTTTCTCAGGGGAAGTGGCATGTTACAAACATTTTGCAGCAAAATCCACAATTTTGTTTTCTTTATAAGCTAGAAATTTCCTTCTTTGGCATTTCAAATGAGAAAAAAAAAATAACAAGATTTTGTTCATGTAACCTGTATGCCCAGTTTTCATAGGAGTGGAAGCTACTTCCCCATCCAAACATCTTTCTCTCCTTTGTTATCTTTGTTGTCTTTTTTTCAGCAGAAGACACTGGAAGACCAAACAAATGAGGGGAGAAGCACTGTTTGCCTTTTACTCCTCACAAGAAAGAAAAGGGCCAGAGACTAAAAGGCCAAAAGAAAAACAGATCTCTTTCAAAAATTCATATATTCCAGAAATTCTTTATTGCCTGCGCCCCATTCTTTTCTTTTTAGATTTCACCATTTCTGTTTGTGACCTAGGACAGGGCATGCTGCTAATATATTACACTTCCTAATATTTTATATATCTATACATAGAAACACAGAGACACAATGAGAGGCTTACAAACAGTAGACAGTAAATTATTCTAAAACAGTGGTTCCCAAACTTTTTAAGTCCACCACCCCCTTGGTGCTACAAATTCATCCTTGGTTCCCCCCACCCATGGGTGGGATTCAAATTTATGTGAGTGTGGCCTAATTTGAGGGTGTGGCTTGCTGGTCATATGTCTGGGGGGGGCATGGTCAGGTGTCTGGCAAACCAAATACAAGTGGTCCTCACTTTATGACCGGTTGTTTAGCAAGTGTTCTAATTTATGACTGGCCTCCCCAGAGCTATTTGACCTGTTTTAGATCAGCTTTAAATCAGGGGTCTAAATCCCACCCCTGCCTTTGTGTGAGAGGGAGAGGGAGAGAGAGAGGTTGGATCAGATCTCTCTCTCGCACCAACGCCAGAAAGCCACTGTCAATCAAAATTCATATTAGTGGTCCCTGGGATTTAAAATTGTTATGAACTAATAAAAGCGCTTAAATAAAGTTTTAACAAACCTTAAGAAAAAGCAGGGTTCTAATCATGCACTTCTGATTGGCTGATAATAGCGATATTGGATTGGTCCGTTCTGGGGAATCTGATTGGCTGTTAACAAGCCATTCTCCTTGGTTCAAGGGTTTAACATTTCCATGTTTCTCATTGGCTAATAGGTCAGCAGCCTGCCCTATAAAAGGGCTGCTGCTGCCCTATGGTTTTGCTTTGTTCAGAATGATTAATAAAGAGTTGAAGTTCACTCTTCACTGCCTCGTCTCCGTTCCTTGCGCCCATGCGCAGAACTTAACAAAAATTATGAGCTTGGTGGTCCCTGCAGTACAAAAGTTTGGCGACCCAGATCTAAAGGGGTGAGAGGGAAAAAGAGATAGAGAAGAAAGAGAGAAAGAAAGAGAGGACAAAAAGAAAGAGAAAAGGGAAAGAAAGAAAAAGGGACAGACAAAGAAGAGGGGATGGAAGGAAGGGACAGAAAGAAAAAGAAATATAGAAGGAGGGAGGGAGGAGAAAGATAATGAGATATCTATTCCAGTCCGATCACCTGCTCCAACAGGGTTAGAAGGGAGCGTTTGTGTGTCCTCCTTGTAATTTACCAGTACATTTTTTTTTTGCCTTCTTCAGAATTGGCACTGTAATACATTGGACAAAAGTATCTATCTACCAATCTATCTATCTATCTATCTATCTATCTGCCTGCCTGCCTGCCTGCCTGCCTGCCTGCCTGCCTATCTATCTATCTATCTATCTATCTATCTATCTATCTATCTATCTGTCTGTCTGTCTGTCTGTCTGTCTGTCTGTCTGTCTGTCTGTCTGTCTGTCTGTCCGTCCGTCCGTCCGTCCGTCCGTCCGTCCGTCCATCCATCCATCCATCCATCCATCCATCCATCCATCCATCCATCTATCTATCTATCTATCTATCTATCTATCTGTCTGTCTGTCCGTCCGTCCGTCCGTCCGTCCATCCATCCATCCATCCATCCATCCATCCATCCATCCATCCATCCATCCATCCATCCATCCAGCTATCTATCTATCTATCTATCTATCTATCTATCTATCTATCTATCTATCTATCTATCTATCTATCTATTAATATATCCATCTATTTATCTGCCTGCCTGCCTGCCTGCCCGCCCCCCCTCTCTCTATCCATCCATCCATGTTCAAAACACCGGCCCCGCAGGCACATCGGGAAAGTAGAGCAAAGCCAGTCTGTTAGGGAGGGAAGGAAGGAGGGAAAAAGAGAGGGTGGGAGAGAGAGAGAGAGAGACCCGATGCATCAGATTGAATGAGGCCTAGTTTAGACTGAGGCCTTTTTCCACATTGAAACATTTTTGCCAGCACATTGAAACCTCTGTTAGGTTCTAGAATAGGTTTAGGTTGTGGATGAAACATGGTCAAGACTATCAGGAAGCTCTCACATTTTGTTGAGGCTTTAAACAGGATCCATTGGACCAGATCTCCACCCTAAAAATTATTTTTCCCCAATGTTTTAAAGTGCCAATTCTGAAGAAGCCAAAACCAAAATGTAGTGGTAAATTACAAGAACACACACACACTCCCTTCTAACCCTGCTGGAGCAAGTGATTGAACTAGAATACATATCTCATTATCTTTCTCCTTCCTCCCTCTCTCCTTCTTTATTTCTTTTTCTTTCTGTCCCTTCCTTCCATCTCCTCTTCTTTATCTGTCCCTTTTTCTTTCTTTCCCTTTTCTCTTTCTTTTCTCCCCCCCTTTCTTTTCTCTCTCTCTCTTTCTCTCTCTCAGGCTCACCCCTTTACACTGGGGTCACCAAACTTTTGGACCTCAGGGACCACCACACTCATAATTTTAAATCTCACAGACCACTAATATGTATTTTGACTGACAGTGGCTTTCTGGCATTGGTGTGTGTGTGTGAGAGAGAGAGAGAGAGAGAGAGAGAGAGAGAGAAAGAGAGAGAGAGATCTGATCCAACCTCTCTCTCTCCCTCTCTCTCTCACATACAGGCAGGGGGTGGATTTAGACTCCTGATCTAAAGCTGTCAAAACTCCAAAAACGGGTCAAGTAGCTCTGGGGAGGCCAGTCCTAAATTCAGGGCTGCCAACCTTGAGTGATAGTTTGGAGTGAGACACTGCGAGGGAGCGAAGCGACCGAGGGAGGGATGGTGTGGAAGGGGGGTGTCCCCCCTTCCACGGTAGGGAGCTTTGACAATTTTACATTTTAAATGGTGCAATCTGATGCATACTTTAGGGTCCACATTCTTGGGCCTCTGCCCATCTGCTCCGTCCCTTTGGGCTACTCCAGCTCTCCTCCTCCTCCAGGGTCCCTGGCTGAGAGGGGCGTCCCAAGTGCCTGGGATCTGGCCCCTCCAGGCTGCCTCTTCAGGGCCACAGAAGCCTCCCTCACATGGCCCTGGGGGTGGAGGGGGCCTTGCTAGGGTTCCCGGCCTTGGAGCTGGGCAGAAACGGCCCTTCCCAGCCCTCTCCCACCCTCTGGGCCTCCCACCTGCGGAGGGGAGGGGGATCCAGGCTGAGTCTTGGACCCACCAGCCTCACAGTCCAGCTGAAGGGTCGGAAAGGGCCAGGCAGGCAGATGGACACACACACACACAGAATGGGGGGGGAGGCTGGTGTCCTTCACTCCCCAAACGCCCCCCTCCCAGTCTGTGCATGGGACCCCCAGCAATGCTGCCATCAGCTGCTCCCCTGCAGGGTCCTGGATTGTCTGGGGGAGGAGAGGAGAGGACAGTGGCCACTCCCCCCCCTTTGCTTGGCATTTGTGGGGAGACCCCTCAAGGCGAGATTCCTTCCCAGGGGCTCCCAAAGAGCATCCAAACGTTCCTGGCATCAAGTGGGGAAAGAAGCCTAAAAAGAGAGAAACTCCTGCACCGGCTGCGATTGGGGCTCGGAGGGGACAGGAACCCCCCCTCCTTGCGAGCCCCCCCGCCCCGCTCCAGCCTGCCCTCTGGCGGGACCCCCTTCCTGGAGAGGCTCCTCCCTGCCAGACCCTCTTGCAGCCTCTTGGACCCAGGGGAGGCTGGGGGGGGCGCATATCTAGGTGCAAAGGGCGGGGGGAGGGACACAATGTACCCGGGAAGGAGCCCTCCCCCCCTCTTCCCCCACCCTCTCCAGGGACTTCCCATCAGGCTGGGGAGCGAGAGAAGCCGAGGCGCGCAAGAGGCCAGCCACGGCAGCTCCCCTTGCGAGAGGGAGGCTGGAGAGGGACGCGCCTTTGCGCCCCAATCCCAGCGGCCTTGAGACCAGACCGGTGCGGGGAGGGGATGATGGGAGCTCAGCTCTCGAGAAAGGCCCAGGGATGCCCTGTAGTCGTACTTCATGGGGGATAGAGAGTTCGTCTCTCTCATCTCCGCCTGCCAGAGCAGAGTGCAGCGCAAGGGTTAAGCCCAGAGAGTTGTGACATCCTAGAGCGGAAAGGAGCAATCGCTTCCTGCAGCGTGGAATTCTCTCCTCACTTCGGAATATCAGAGAATGTAGAGATATATTTATTTTTGTACATTCCATTTTGGGGGTTTAGCGTGAGATTTCGTTTATCAGAGTGAGACAGTCAAAATTGGTTGAATTGCGTGAGTCTCACGCTGATTGCGTGAGAGTTGGTAGCCATGTAAATTAGAACACTTGCTAAACAACCGGCCATTAAGTGAGGACCACTTGTATTTGGTTTGCCAGTCACCTCGCCATGTGCACCCAGTCACATGACAAGCAAGCCACATCTCAAATTAGGCCACGCCCACAGAAATTTGAGTCCCACCTTGGTTGGGGGCACCTAGGATGAGTTTGTAGCACTAAGGGGGTGGTGGACTTAAAAAGTTTGGGAACCACTGTCTTAGATGATGTTCCAAACAGCAAAGATTAAACAGCAATGTTCATGTCCAGAGAGCAGTACATGTAGGTGATCCATCAACACTCATAGCTCAGGATGCAAGAGTAACTAGATTAATAAATAGTAGACAAGGGCTTTAAACATTAACTATTCTTAATGAATCTGTTTTTTTTTTTTACTACAGCTATAGCTACACTACCATTACTCAATTGATCTGACTGGGGGTGGGTTTCAACCAATGTTACTTCCAGTTTGGTTATTATGTTTTGCGCCTTTATTCTGAGGCTAGAGTAAAGAAAAGACAACTTTTTCTCTTCCTGTTTTCCCCACAACCCTGTGAAATGAGTTGGGTTGAGAGAGACTGACTGGTTCAGTCACCCAGAAAGCTTCTTTGCCAAGGTGTGACTAGAACTCACCATCTTCTGGATTCTAACCTGTGTCTTGACCACTAAATAACAAATATTTTATGTTTTACAGAAGTCTATAATGAAATTGTAAGTAAGCTAGACTGCTATGATGAGAAGAAAAATTGTATCATATTTCACTGAAATTGGTGTAGAGCTTTTAAAATGATAAACCTTAAATGTCAGTTTTTCATTCAAAGAATAACTATCATGAGCTTAAGTATCTTGTGCTTGGGCAGCTCTTCAGACAGTGATTAATTAAAAGAACCAAAAAAGCAGTTAATAAATTATGCTGCTGAGACACTGAGAAAAAGTCAAGAAAAAGCCTAGAAAATTCAAAAGAGAAAATGAATTGACAGTGACTGAAAAAAAAAAAAAAAAAAAAACCTTTAGAGAATTCTACTTGTGCTACCCTAGGGAGAAGAAACAAACATTACTTCTTGTTTTATCAGTATTTCATTTTTTAAAAAAAAATCAAAATGCATGCATATGAACAGTAGGCCTTGCAAATTTCTCTCTCTCTTTTTTTTTCAGCCTTTCCTCAAAGCTTTTCTCTGTCCCAGGCCCAACTTTATTTTTGATGGAGAATCAGTGATCACAGAGGATGAGTACCTCAAGCTTTATTTTATAGCAATATAGAAAAAAACAACCCAATATATTGTGAGACAAATTTCAAAGAATAGTAAGAATGCATTAGATAAAAAAATGTTCCCCTGACCCTTTTGCCAACCTGATAACCTCAAAGAGATGGGTGGTTGGTGGACCCCTTCAAAGGTAGCCAACATGTAGCACCTTCCTTCTTAAATCTACATTTAGGTTCCATCCATTGGAGGGTTCTAAATAGCCTATAAAGGCTTTGATCCAGCATTACTCACACCCCTTATCAATGGTCTTATCCCAATAGAGTTTACAAATTACTTATCTTGTATTTGGAATACTTTCTCTAATTCTGCAAAAAAACAGGACAATCAAGCTTGAGGAATATTTATCTATAACAAGTAGGGATGAGACTATTTCAAAAAACTGAGTAATATCTGTTCCCCAAGAGTTTTGAATTGACAATGATAAAAGCATCCTACTCTATAAAGACATCCCACCAAATAAAGGGTAAAACAAAGTATAACCCAAACATAACCTTCTATTGACTAAAGTAAATATTTGCTAATTTTACTTTACACAGTTAACCATTGTATAGTAAAACTGTACTATAATCACAATCAATCTACAATCACAGTTTGGACCAGAATTTATGTCATAAATCAGTGTAGTTTTAAAATGAGTCATCACATGATCAGATCCAATTTAAAAAATAATATTTTACTGTGATCATCAAATGAATCATCGTCATTAAGCCAATCTGGCTTCCCCAATTGATATTGCTTGTAAGAAACCAGCTGGAAGGATTACAAATCCTGATCACATGACCATAGGACACTGATATCATAAATGTGAGCTGGTTGCCAAGGTCATGAACTGTGATCTTTTAAGACAGGGGTAATGCAATGATCATACATGAAAGGTCATGAATATTTTTCCAACTTTTGAACCATGGTTAAACAGAGTATCATAAATTGAGGATTACTTGTGTAAAGTTTTGTACATTATGCAGTTAAGCAAAGGAGATACTTACTCCTATTCAATTTTTTTCTTCCCAAATGTCTGGTAAAACTACCAGTACTACACTGAGTATTTTTGCAAGGTTAATTTGGTATTGAGAAGTGAGAATAAAACTAAAATCTTTCTTAATAACCAATTAACTTTTAGTACTTTTAGAATATGGAATTAATATGCAGTTAGATCAAATGTGATCAAACCTTTAGATCAAATGTGAACAATCTTTTCAGCTCAGATTTCTACCTGCAGAGGCAGGTAGCAGCATGACTATTTTGATTTCTAAATTCAGATATAAGTTCAGAGCTCAAGCCTTATATTGGAAAAGGGGAAAGAGATATTTATCTGCAGTTTATTTAAGTCTGAATCAACTTGACTTTTTCAAAATCATAAATTTAGGTAGGAGGCAAATCATAGAACCCACTGATTGAGTTTCAAATATAAAGTGAAAAATGCATAGTAATATTGAATATGTAACATCATCTAAGAAATAAAAAAAAATGTCAATTTTATGAAATATGAAATATGCATCTGAGTAATTTTTCTTTTAATCAAAGCTTTATTCTGTTTTTAGCTTACACAGAGCTCTTGAATTATAATCAACATATTTTATGTAATGTTCTACGTTTTAGATCTGGTACCTTGTTAAAATTGAAATGTTGAACGATTTTGTCTATTTTTTAAACTACTATTACTTAAAAATAGTACGTTATATTTAAAAATTCATTTCCCATGCAGTAATATATAATATTTGCCTTTATAATTAGCTTAACTATGTGTATTATAATTAATTTATGTATTACATTTACTAATTATCATAACTAGATAGTTATGGATTGCATTGAAAACATTGTAAGCTGTTTTTTTTACCAGTCAATAAGTTACTTTTTTAGCTTACAATGTAAGCTTTTTTTTTAACCAGTCAATAAGTTACTTTTTTAGCTATTTCAATATATTTCTGTAAAATCTCTGCATGACAATGTGCCATATTTGACAGATCAGCAGTGAGGATTGAATGTGCTTAAATTAATAAAGGTCAGAATCTTCAGCACAAAGTAATGCCTTGTAATATATCAATAAGCCAAAAGAATAACTGTGTATTTCTGGGTCTATGGCTATGTTTTAGTAACATACTCTGTTGATATCAAGTAAGTAGGATAGAGTTTATAAAAATCTTAAGTCAATAACAAAAGTTGTTCTTAAGAAGTTACCATGCCCCTAACACCAACCTGACTCTTTAGATCTGGAATGTTTAGATGTTTAGCTAAAGGTAACAATTTTGATTTATTTATTGATTTGATTGAGATTGCAAAGGATAGTGCAGTATTGCAAACATGTATTCAGAAAAAAATTCTGAGATTTGTTCCTTGCAATTTGGGAGGGTTGAAAAAAAATATTAAATATATTTTAGGATCACAGTCCAATTTTTATCATGTCTCAATGCAGCAAGAAACCATTCTACCATTTTTTAAAGCAATTTTAGCCAGGCATTGCTTACAAGAAGCACATAAAATATCAGCTTACCCATGCCACCTTCTGATGAAATCCAGAAATACAATTTATCCTCAAAGCAGGCACAAAGTGCCATATATAAGGTCACAAATTAGGCATTGGTATACATGTAACTCATTGCTGTACTGTTTCTATAGAAATGAAAAGTGGAAGTGAAAATTTCACTTGGGTTTTCATTGTATTCAAATTTTCATGAAACAATGACATATTAAATTAAATTGATGCTTACATACAGTGGCATAATAGTTGATCAGTGGGAGCATTCAGCTGTGAATACCAACATTTTTATTTTTTTTAATTATTTTTTTTATTGAACTTACACACCACCTTTCCTAATGAGTCCATCTTTTTAATCCCACAATAACAACTTATGAAATCAGTTATCATGAACAATTGCAAATGCCTTGATTAGCAAAAGGCAGCTAAAAGGAAACTATTTCTTTTCAAATATTTCCAGTTACATTTCTATAAACATAGATAGCTTCTCCAGAAGACTTCTGTTCCACTTAGAAAGCAGCTCTAAATTTTACAACTTTTGTATTACAAAGCTGAACTTACTTAGTTTCAGAACATCTACAGCTCAAGAGGAATAACATATTTTTTAGTCTCAAACTGAGGTGTTGGACCTCCATGGAATTTGAGTGCAGTCATTTTTCCTACTCAATAAGAGTTCTTGCCAAATCTTGCTTCCTGTTAGATGAATTCTTTGGTAAATTGCAGAGGCAACATTATCAGCAGTCCTGATCTTAACTGTTGTCAGTTCCACAATTTATATAAAAGATTTTGACTTTCTATGGTCATATCAACAAAGTTTATCAGCCAATTGAATCTTAATACTTGTAATCAGTGGTTGCAGTTTAATAATCCCCCTTAATCTCTCCTCTCCTTTTTACACGTATGTAAACAGAATACACCAAATCTTGTCTACAAGCCTGCCTGCAATGTTTGGAAAATTGACTATTAGAATTCAGTGACATTTCATAATCCTTCCTTTCATGAAAATTCATATATAGGGGAAATGACAAGTCCAAGTCAGGCAAATTCTGGCATGTTATCTATCTAGTTGACAAAAATAGGTTTTTACTTTTTTGCACTCATAAAAACAGGTAAGTCAAAATTCCATACGCTTTTCTCTCTCTCTCTCTCTCTCTCTCTCTCTCTCTCTCTCTCTCTCTCTCTATATATATATATATATATATATATATATATATATATATATATATATATATATATATCGTATAATTGTGAAGGTTTGCATCCCGAGATATAAGTTCAGAAGAAAAGGAGATTGCTCTTCGGGAAAAAGTTTTTATTTTTGTTCAGAATTTTCGGATTTGTTATCTCAAGTCCGTCTTCAGTGAACAGTTAGGTGGAGATGTGTCAGGGAAGGAGCTTTGGTCGTTGTTTCTGTCGTTGGTGTCAGCGTTCTATAGATTGGCAGCGCGGGCATCAATCGCGTGATTGGCTTGTTAGTTGTTTTGGGTGCGAGCTGGGTTGTTTTTTGATGTTGTTCATCCAATTATCACGTAAACTTTGATAGTTGGGGTCAATGTCTTTGTGGCGATTAATGCAATTGGTGCCAGTATGCCATGCTTCAATAAACGTTATATATGAAATACCATGCAAAACATGCCCCCAAAAATACATTGGCCAAACTGGAAAACAACTCCACGAAAGAATACATGAACACACATTAGCAGTTAAAAGAAGAGACCCACTATCTCAAATAGCAACACACAGTATAGAGCACAATCATTGCTTCAACTGGGATGCAACCAAAATAATTGGCACAGGCAAAACACGTTATGCACGCGAATTTATTGAAGCATGGCATACTGGCACCAATTGCATTAATCGCCACAAAGACATTGACCCCAACTATCAAAGTTTACGTGATAATTGGATGAACAACATCAAAAAACAACCCAGCTCGCACCCAAAACAACTAACAAGCCAATCACGCGATTGATGCCCGCGCTGCCAATCTATAGAACGCTGACACCAACGACAGAAACAACGACCAAAGCTCCTTCCCTGACACATCTCCACCTAACTGTTCACTGAAGACGGACTTGAGATAACAAATCCGAAAATTCTGAACAAAAATAAAAACTTTTTCCCGAAGAGCAATCTCCTTTTCTTCTGAATATATATATATATATATATATATATATATATATATATATATATATATATATATATATATATATATATATATATATATATAATAGTGGTGCTTTTAAAGTTGTAGCAATGTTTCAGCAGAATCTCATCTGCCATCATCAGGCTTCTGTATGGTGTTTGTCTGTGAGTCAGACTTTTACAGTGGTTTCAGATTTAAATTTGGGGCAGCCTATTGCTGTGTCAGAATGGTTTTTTCTTCCTCCTGATTGGTTGAGAGTCTTGGTCTGTGTTTATTGGTCTTGGAGTTTGCTCTGTTCTGCTACTAATATCTTCTGTCTGTTTTTTTTTTTTTGGGGGGGGGGCTCTTTTTGTATCTTGATTGGCTGGCAACATTGTGTTACTTTATTGGAGGCCTTTAGTGCAGCTTGGCTTCGGGTAAATGGACGGCTATCATTAGTTAGGAAGCTGGGTTTCATCTGGGTGCCTGGTTGGGGTGTGTTTGAGCTGGAGGTATCAGGGGGGATCTGTTTGTGCCCAGGTGTTTGCCTGGCTTGTGGTGTGGAGATTTTTTTGTTTGTGAGTGCACGCTTCCAAATGATTGACAGCCTGGTGGAATATATATAATTTTTAGATAATTATGGGGTGATAACATTTCAGGATTGGATTAAGGGGAATATCACTTGTAGATATTTCAGTGATCTCTACAAAAATTGACATGTGGATAGCACATCTAGTTGTTAAACAACAAAGAAAGGTAGCATTTAGACCAGTGGTTCCCAAACATTTTCAGTCCACCGCCCCCTTGGTGCTACAAACTCATCCTAGGTGAACCCCACCCAGGGTGGGATTCAAATTTCTGTGAGCATGGCTTAATTTGAAGGTGTGGTTGCTGGTCATGTGACTGGGTGGGCATGGCCAGGTGACTGGCAAACCAAATACAAGTGGTCCTCACTTAATGGCCGGTTGTTTAGCAAGTGTTCTAATTTATGACTGGCCTCCCCAGAGCTATTTGACCTGTTTTTGGAGTTTTGACAGCCATGCACACACATACACACACACTCCCTTCTAACCCTGCTAGAGCAGGTCATTGTATTAGAATCGGCAAAGCATCTCTGATTTGATTCTAATAGTGAATAGAATCTAATCAGAGATGCTTTGCCGATTCTTATTGATTTGTTTTATTTGTATTTCTTTATTTTATGTTGCTGAATTGCACTGATGTGTGTCCCTTCTTGTACACAGCCCAGAAACTTTTGTGATTCTTTGCAGCAAAAATTACCAACCTCTGGCTTTGCTCTACTTTTCAAACATGCTGCCACTGCCACGTTTTAGGTGCTGGCCCCACAGGTCTACCCCATTGATCCCACTGCACTGGAGGGACCTGCCCAAGCAAGTCGGAGTGGAGCGGTACACCAAGTCAATGGGGTGAGTCTGAGAGAGGAAAAGAGAGAGAGAAAGAAAAGAAAGAGAAAGGGAAAAGAAAGAAAAAGGGACAGACAAAGAAGAGGAGATGGAAGGAAGGCACAGAAAGAAAAAAAAATAAAGAAGGAGTGAGAGAGGAGAAAGATAATGAGATATCTATTTGTTACAAACTAGCAGGCTCGTAAGCCTGCAAACCTGACTGGCTTTTCACAAGCAGGCTCAAAATCCTGCATATTTGATTGGTCCGTGAACAGTGGGTCGTGATTGGTCATTCTGGACTGATCTGATTGGCTAGGTAACTGGCTGCCATGATTGGATGTTCCAAGCGCAGCAAACTTAAACTATTGGACGCTTTGACAGCAGCCGGCTCTATAAAAGGAGCTGCTATTGTCATACATGTTGAGCTGTTTTCCTGAAGTCACTAATAAAGAGTTGGAGTCACTATTCGATGTCTCATCTCTGTTATTGCGCCCATTCTCCGAGATAGAACACTGGCGACGAGGGTGGGATGCGGAGATGATAAGAGCTGACTGAGCACTCGTGAAGTATTGACAGAGCTGACCACACGCAGAAAACGGCAGAATGACCAGCAGCACAATATCACCCACTCCATTTGACCCAGCAAACGAAGATTGGGACTCGTATATGGACAGGTTCCAAATGTTCCTGGAAACCAACAATCTGAAGGATGCTACACCTCGCAAGAAATGTGCAGTGTTCCTAACGCATTGCGGACCCGCCGTTTTCAAAATGGCAAAGGCGCTAGCCAAACCGGCTGAAGTCAAAATTATGGATTGGAACACCCTTGCTCCCTTTCTCAGGGCTCATTACGCCCCAGCAGTTCCAACCCTCATCAGAAGACACGAGTTTTACCAGAGGGACTAACGGTAAAGCAAAAGCATCAGGAACTTTGTCGCTGACCTAAGAAATTTGGGTGGACTATGTGGCTTCACAAATCTGGAAGAAGCCATGAGAGATCGGATTGTCCTGGGTCTAAGAGACCTCACCATCCAAAGCAAAATTATGGCAAAAGGAGATATCACACTCGCAGATGCCATAGTGGATGCTACTGCAGCAGAAGCAACCAGGAAGTCAGCAGCCCGAATGCGCTGAGCAAATGGGTCCAACTGCCAACTCGCCAGCGAAATCGCAATACCCTCAGAGAGACACACAACAACAGCCCACCACGAAGACATCGAGTCCTCGTTGGAAAGTGAGGAGGAAGAAGTCAATAGACTCAAATCAGAGAGCAACCAGCGAGACCAGCGAGGTCGTAAACCCAACTTTCAATGCAGCAGATGCAGGGGGAACCACCCACGAGCAGATTGCAGGTTCCTAGATGCCATCTGTCATTCCTGCGATAAAAGGGGCCACATCGCCAAAGTCTGCAGAAGTAAACGAGTTTCCAGCCCAAGAGGAACGGAAATAGTTTCCGGCAGACAGCGGGCAACCACCCATCAAATCTGGACCGCCCAAACAACCAGTGCAGCCAGTACAACAGAAACCGAATGCTTGCTACCAATACCAGATGACAATAGGCACATCAAACCATCACCATCGGCCATGCCTCATCAGTGGATGCGAAAAAAATCCGGATAAAGGTCACCATTGATAATAGACCGTGCATCATGGAAGTCGACTCCGGGTCTTCCCTATCAATGGTTTCCTGGAAAACTCTCAAGCAAATGATCCCTGACATCTGCCGCCAG
This sequence comes from Hydrophis major, assembly GCA_033807585.1. Lineage (NCBI taxonomy): Eukaryota > Metazoa > Chordata > Lepidosauria > Squamata > Elapidae > Hydrophis > Hydrophis major. Next base: position 157,619,035 of record CM066329.1, on the reverse strand, counting down.
GATCTCAGCACCCAGAGACTTATATTAAAGGACTACCAGGGCAATCGAATCCTGGTTGCTGGTTCCAGTCACATCCAGGTCTCATTTAAAGACCACACCACAACTCTACCTCTCACCGTCGTTGACAGGGACCAACCCAGTTTATTGGGATTACAGTGGTTCGCACCATTAGGAATCGAATTGGCAGGCGTCGATCAGACTGTAAGCGAAGACTGGGAGGCGGCCCTCATCCTGGACTCTCAAGAAGTCTTCACCGAACAATTAGGCAAGTACAAGGGGTCCCCCATTTCATTTAATCTCTGCCCTGATATTGCACCCATCCGCCTAAAGCCATGCCAAGTTCCCTTTGCTCTCAAACCAAAAATTGACGAGCAACTGGACAAATTAATAGCACAGGGCGTGCTTGAACCCATCGACCACGCCCGGTGGGAGACCCCAATTGTAACCCCCATAAAACCTGATGGATCTCTGAGAATCTGTGGGGATTACAAGGCCACCCTGAATCACGCACTTCAACAGAGCACTTACCCAGTACCCATGGTCCAACACCTTCTCCACTCGCTTGGGGGCGGAAAAATATTTGCGAAGATTGACCTAGCCCAAGCATATCAGCAGCTGCCAGTAGATGCAAAAACTGCAGAAGCCTAAATAATAGTCACGCACAGGGATGCGTTCAAATGTAACAGACTCCAGTTCGGAGTAAGCGTAGCACCTGGCATTTTTCAAAGTTTGATGGAAAGGTTGCTGCAGGGCATAAAAGGAGTTATACCCTACTTCGATGATGTATTAATAGCCGCCCCTACAAGAAGTCAGCTAGAAAAACGCCTAAGAACTGTCCTACAAAAGTTCCAAGACACAGGTCTTAAAGTCAAGAAAGACAAGTGCCAATTATGCACTGAGAGGGTTGAATTTCTTGGCTACCTTCTTGACAAACATGGTATTCACCCTACCGAAAAGAAATTAGCAGCTATTAAAAATGCTCCAAGACCTAGAAACAAGACAGACCTCCAAGCCTTCCTGGGCCTTATTAACTTTTATAACATCTTTCTACCCCGGAAGGTGACTGTTGCTGAACCCCTGCATAGGCTCCTCGACAAAAAGGCTTCCTGGTTTTGGGGACGTCGAGAGGAGCAAGTTTTCCAGCAAGTCAAAGACCTCCTAACATCAAATGCAGTGTTAATCCAATATAACGAGATATTACCCTTGACTGTGACTTGTGACGCTTCCCCTTTTGGAGTCGGAGCCATCCTGAGCCATGTTCTACCAAACGGTACGGAGGCACCTATTGCATTCTTTTCAAGAACTTTGTCTAAAACTGAAAGGAACTATAGTCAATTAGATAAAGAAGCCCTTGCTATTATATCCACAATTAAAAGTTTCCATGAATACGTGTATGGGAGATCCTTTTCCATAATCACAGACCACAAGCCATTGCTTGGCATTTTGGCAGGGGATAAACCAACTCCTCACATACTATCACCAAGAATGACACGATGGTCGGAGTTCTCAGCCGCCTACGACTACCAGTTAATGCATCGTCCGGGGAAAACCATTCCCCATGCTGACGCCTTAAGCCATTCACCATTACCTGAGCTCCTAGATGACCCAGCTCCTACGCTATCCACACTACAAATTGAGATGCTTCCCCCACCTCCACTAACTGCACAGGATATTGCATTAGAAACAAAAAAAGACCCTTGCTTGGCGCGAGTCCTCAGCTGGGTGGAGAGGGGATGGCTGGAAATAGAACCCAACAACAAATTCAAACCCTTCAAAAGCAGACAGACAGAGCTTTTCTCCCCAAAAGGGTGCGTATTGTGGGGAGACCGAGTAGCCATTCCAGAAAAACTTCAATGCAGAGTCCTGAAAGTGCTGCACAATGGACACCCAGGCATCGTACGAATGACAGCGCTGGCAAGGAGTTATGCCTGGTGGCCAGGTATGGACAGACAAATCGAAGCCTGGGTTGCCACCTGCAGCAAATGCCAAGAAACACGTGCGGCTCCACCAAAAGCACCACCAACGGAATGGGAGACGCCCAGGGGTCCATGGTCCTGCATCCACATTGATTTTGCAGGACCTACAAAGGGACATACTTTTCTAATAACAGTGGATGCCTACTTGAACTGGCTCGAGGTAAACGAGATGAAGATCACCACCACAGAAGCGGTCATAAAAAAACTGAACAGACTGTTTGCAACGCACGGATTTCCAGATGTCTTGGTTTCTGACAATGGCCTGCAGTTTACCGCCTTGGCGTTTGAACAATACCTAGCGGACCATGGGATACGTCATGCCCTGACATCACCTGCTCACCCGGCAGCCAATGGCAGAGCTGAACGAATGGTTCAGTTCATGAAAACAACACAAAATGGACCAAGGAAACATCCACGACAGAGTCACCAGGATGCTCCTTCTCCAACATATTACACCGAACAGCACCATGAACAAAAGTCCAGGCAAACTCCTGATGGGCAGGAAACTTAGATCACATCTAGACTGTCTACACCCTGCCTACACCCCAGAAAAGCCCCTGGGGTCCAGCAGCAAACATCACACATTTAAGGTAGGAGACCTTGTATTTGCAAAGAACTTTACAGGTGACCCATTGTGGGTCCCTGCCAAGATAACCCAAATTACGGGTCCCCGTTCCTACCGATTGGAAACCACAGAAGGAAGATTGTGGAAACACCATATCGACCAGCTGCATTCAAGGCTGACAACTACCTCCTCCACGAACTCTGAAATTGAAACCAGAGGGGGAAGGGAAACCAAGGATTTTGGAAACGAACTAACACCTGGTCCCGGACATACAAACCCACAGTCCGCACAATCAAGCCCAGCATACTCACCTGTTGAAGAGGAGCTGTGGCAGATGGTCATCTCTCCAGGCAACAGCAGCCGAGCGGGTTCAGCAAGTCCAGAGGACCCGGACGAAAGGAACGAGGGAAACATTGAAGGCATCCCCGAGTCACCTCCAAGGATACCCAGCATAGAAGCTGGGTCACCATTAAACAGTCCACCGGAACCAGAATCCGAGCAAAGGCCGGTTGAACAATGCAGGTCAGGTAGACAGGTGCGAAGACCTGCCTACCTACGCGAATACATCACCCCACCCCTGAGACGAAACCTAGAGGGGAGGGGTGTTACGAACTAGCATGCTCGTAAGCCTGCAAACCTGACTGGCTTTTCACAAGCAGGCTTGAAAGCCTACAAACCTGACTGGCTTTTCACAAGCAAGCTCGAAATCCTGCATATTTGATTGGTCCATGAACAGCGGGTCATGATTGGTCATTCCGGACTGATCCGATTGGCTAGTTAACGGGCTGCCGTGATTGGACGTTCCAAGTGCAGCAAACATTCCAAGCGCAGCAAACTTAAACCATTGGACACTGACAGCAGCTATGAAAAAGCTGCTGTTGCCATACATGTTGAGCTGTTTTCCCGAAGTCACTAATAAGGAATTGGAGTCACTATTCAATGTCTCATCTCCTTTATTGCGCCCATTCTCCGAGATAGAACACTATTCTAGTCCTATCACCTGCTCCAGCAGGGTTAGAAGGAAGTGTGTGTGTGTTCTCCTTGTAATTTACCAGTACATTTTGATTTTGCCTTCTTCAGAATTGGCACTGTAATACATTGGGGAAAAGTAATTTTTTAGGGTGGAGGTCTAATCCTATGGATCCTGTTTAAAGCCTCAACAAAATGTGAGAGCTTCCTGATAGTCTTGGCTATGTTTCATCCCCCAAACCTTTAATTAATAGAAGCCAAAGATGTTTCAATGTGCTGGCAAAGATGCTGGTAAAGATGTTTCAATGTGCTAGCAAAGATGCTGGCAAACATGTTTCAATGTGGAAAAAGGCCTCTAAACTAGGCCTCATTTCAATCTGATACATCAGGTCTCTCTCTCTCTCTCTTTCTCTCTACCTCCCTCCCTCCCTCCCTCCCTTCCTCCCAGATTGGCTTTGCTCCACTTTCCCAATGTGCCTGCAGGGCCAGCGCCTTGTACATGGATGGATGGATGGAGAGAGAGAGAGAGAGGTAGATGGACAGACAGGCAGACAGATAGGCAGATAGATATATTGATACATGATAGGTAGGTAGGCAGGCAGGCAGGCAGGCAGATCTTTTGGATGAATATATGGATAAATAGGTAGGTAAGTAGGTAGGCAGGAAGACAGACAGACAGACCTTTTGGATAGATAGGCAGGTAGGTAGGTAGATATATTGGTAGGTAGGAAGGAAGATAGATAGACAGAAAGACAGATAGACAGATAGATAGATGGACGGATGGATGTCTGGATGGATGGATGGATAGATAGATAGATGGATGGATGGATAGGTACCTACCTATGGTAGGTAAGTAGACAGATAGACAGACAGACCTACCTTTTGAATGGATAGATAGGTAGGTAGGTAGGTAGGTAGGTAGGTAGGCAGGCAGAAAGAAAGAAAGAAAGAAAGAAAGAAAGAAAGAAAGAAAGAAAGAAAGAAAGAAAGAAAGAAAGAAAGAAAGAAAGAAAAAGGAAGGAAGGAAGGAAGGAAGGAAGGAAGGAAGGAAGGAAGGAAGGAAGGCAGAGGAAGGGAAGCTTTGATCATATGCCCAATATCCAGGATCCTGCTCAGCCAAGCCTGCCCCTCTTTGTAGTTGCCGTGCCTAACAGCAAGTTCACAGGCTGCCCCGCCTACTAGGAATCAGCCTCCCAAGCTGCCCCCCTCCTGGGCCACTCACATTGTTGAGGGTGGTGCTGTTCCCTCCTTCCTGGAGCCGGTACAGGGCAGGGTTCAGGAATCCCAGGGCAGGCAGCGGCGGCACATTGGAAAAGTAGAGTTTCCCAACGTGCTGCCACCACTGTGAGGCACCACCTTGCAGGCACATTGGGAAAGTAGAGCTACTAAGGCTGGTTTGTTAAAGCATAATTTTGCTTTACTTGTTGAAAAAGCATATCCCGTTGAGCTAATGCTATCTCTTTACAATATTATTTTAAATACTGTAAATTTATATTATATCCTACTGTAAGCTAACAGATATTATCTGTGGTTTTATACCAGTAATATGTCAGTTGATAAGACAATATTAAATCATGGGGTGTAAAGGATCCAAAAAAAAAGGGGGGGGGATTGTCATAGGAATCAGGCTTCTGTAAGTAAACTGCGAAAGATGGTTAATATTGCTATAGTTTCCTGTCCAAACATAAGCACTTCACACAATGTTGAAGCCTAGAAAATTACTGATTTCTTTCAATAAATATACTATATATTGGCTTAGGATTCCTCCTGAGATATCAAACTAGGCTTGGATTGATTTTTTAAAAAGGAATTAATCCAGCACTCATTCCCTCACCATGATATCTTCAATAGGAAGAAAAATGGGAGGTAAAATTGAGGTAAAATCTACTTAGAAAGAAGGAGTTTACTATATCTAAAATGACTTTTGGGACAGCCTAACCTGTCAGTCACATTTATCCAAGTAAGCCACATCTTTCTGTTCCTTACAATTAACGAGGCACTAAGTTGTGTTCCTCTCCTTATTACATGAACAAAAAATTCTGAAGTCATTACTTCAGTTACTTTACTTATTCCGTAAAACACCTCTCCACAGTTAAGAAAAAAAAACTAAAACTACTTTGTTTACAGCAACTTTCCCCAAACATTTGAATGAATCTAGTTGAGTGGAGTCCCAATTGTTGACTTGCAGTATTTCAGTCTGGTTACATTCTTATAGATTTTAATTTCTTTTTAATATATTGCTTTATTTTCTTTTTGTGTGTTTGTGTTGGTAGATGGTTTGCCTTCCAGAGTTATTCATAGATTTTGGTAGCTGCCATTTAAAATTATATAGATCAGGAATGTCAAACTGGATTTCTTTGAGGGCCAGATCAGTATTGTAGTTCATCTCACAGGCTGGCTAAAGGGGGGAAATGGGATGGATACCTCCTGCAGCACCCTGCAGGCAAAAATGGGGGATGGGGGGCTGCGCATGGCCTTTGCCCCATTTTGACTGGCAGAATGTTGCAGGAGGCCATCTATGCTGAAAATGGGGGGCAGGGCAGCTGCACCCCCCCCCATGCCCTGTTTTGGTCGGCAGAGTGCTGCAAGAGGCCTCCAGGCCAAAAAGACATGGGGCAAATGCACACAGCATCCCAATACCCCATTTTGGTTGCCATAGGCACTGTGGCCAGTCCTTTGTTATTTTAAGGCTGGCCCCACAGGCCAGATTTAAATACCCCTAATATGGATGATATGATATAAATATGGATGATATAGATATATACACACAAACAAACACACAAGTACAAACTTGCTTTAGATAAAATTGGTAATAAATAATTAGACTATGCAAACTGTTGTGAGGAATGCTAGTGTCGTGTCTTCGGAAATGATGCCAGGAGTCGGTGACTTAGTATCAAGCTCTTTTATTGATGTGGGAACCGAACTGGCGCTATAGGAAAAGTTCGCGGCTTTTATTCCTTTAGCCGTGGCGGCCGCGGCCAATGGCACCACTTTGAATCACCCGCGATTCAAACCGACCAATCGTGGGAGATTCCTAGCGAGCCAATCGGCGCGGCTCACCTAACCAATCAGAGTGCCCCGCGCTTTGGCCAATCAAAGTGCGGGGATCTCAAGAATGCTAATGAGGGGACAGAACACCCCTCCCCTCTTGGTTTAGTCCTTACGTCGCGTAGTCCCGTAGGTAGGCGGGGCTCCGTCTTAGCCTACTGGACCTGTGCAGCTCAGTTGTAGGTTGGATCCCGGCCAGTTTGGTTGGGGTCTCTGCTTCTCCGGATGCCGTCGTGGGAACCGGCTGGTCGGTCAGGCCGGGCCGCTCTCCGTAGCTCCCTCCTGGGCTTCCCGGATTGGTTGAGCTGCGGGTTTCGCCGCTCCCGCTCGGTCTTCCCGGGTCAGTCGAGCTGGCCTGGCTGTCTCTTCCTGGCGAGGGGTTGTGCTGGCTGCTTTCCGGTAAGTATGGTTGGTTTATTCTTCTTTGGTTTTGGTCCCCTGGGTATTCCCTCCCCCCTTGGTTTGTGTTGTGGGGGTTGGTTTTGCCTGCTTGTGCGTCGGTGGTCTCTTGGGTGGTCGTCCTCGATCTTAATTGGTCGATGTGGCGTTTCCATGCTCGTCCATCTGTTGTTTGTAGCCGGTACGAGTGTGGGCCTGTTATTTGTGTGATGATGGCCGGTACCCATAACGGGTCTCCTGTCAGGGTTTTTGCGTACACGGGGTCGCCTGGTGCGAAGGTTCGGTGTTTGCTGGTTGAGTCTGGGGGCTTCTCTGGGTTATACGTGGGGTGTAATCTGTCGAGTGGGGACCTTAATTTCCTCCCCATTAACAGTTCGGCTGGGCTCTTATTCGTTGTGGTATTTGGGGTTATGTGTTGGGTGAAGAGTAATTTATTTATTTTATCCTGGATCTCCCTGTGGTCTATTTTCCAGATGGTTTTCTTAGTGAATTGCACCATCCGTTCCGCCCTACTGTTCGCCGCCGGATGCGCCGGTGCTGTCAGCGTGTGTCGGATGCCCCTTTCCGCTAGGAATTTTTCGAATTCTAGCGAGGTGAATTGGGGCCCATTGTCGGAAACGACGACATCTGGGAGGCCGTGTGTTGCAAAGAGTTTGCCGAGTTCCTTGATCACGGCCTCCGTGGTTGTTGTTCTCATGTTGCTTACCTCCAGCCAGTTGGAGTAAGCGTCTACTGTTATTAGGAAGGTGTGTCCTTTTGTGGGCCCGGCGAAGTCTATATGGATCCTAGACCAAGGTCCCCTTGGGGTTTCCCACTCTAGGACGGGTGCTGCAGGTGGGCTTGGACTAGTTTCCTGGCATCGTTGGCACCTTGCTTCCCATGTCTCAATTTGTTTGTCCATCCCTGGCCACCAAGTGTAACTTCTGGCCAGGGCTTTAGTCCTAACGATGCCAGGGTGCCCCTCGTGTAATAGTTCCAGAACCTTCCCTTGTAGTTTTTCTGGAATGACCACCCTATCCCCCCATAGGATGCACCCTTTTAATAAAGAGAGTTCCGTTTGCCGGTTCCGGAATATTTTGACGGACTCATTGTTGTCCCTTTCCGGCCACCCTTTCTCTACCCAATGCAATACTCGCGCCAGACGTTTGTATTTATTAGTTTCTCGGGCAATGTCTGACGCGGTTATGGGTAGGTTGGGTTGAGTCTCTATACTGAGGGTGGTTGTCGTGGGTGCTGGGTCGGTGTCTGGTTCCAGTAGCGGCGAGCGGCTTAAGGCGTCTACATGGGAGATCTTCTTACCCGGTCTGTGTATGAGTCCGTAGTTGTAGGCTGCCAGGAACTCGGACCACCTTGTCATTCGGAGAGACAGAATGTTCGGGGTGGCCCAGTTCCCTGCAAGGATTCCCAGCAGTGGCTTGTGGTTGGTTATGATGGTAAATGTCCGGCCGTAGAGATACTCGTGGAATCTTTTTACTACGGCAATGATAGCCAGAGCCTCTTTGTCCAGCTGGCTGTAGTTCCGCTCCAGTTTGGTGAGGGTCCTTGAAAAGAACGCGATGGGTGCTTCTTTTCCGTTGGGGAGGGTATGGCTGAGGACAGCGCCGACGCCAAAGGGTGATGCGTCGCATGTGACAGCCAGAGGTAGGGTCCTTTGTTCTCTGGAAGGCGGCTTGCTCGCATTTCCCCCAAGTCCAGGTCGCTGCCTGGCCTGGAGCCAATGCAAAGGCTCCGCCGCCGTCGTATTTGGGGCAGGAAAACATTGTAAAAGTTAAGTAGCCCCAGGAATGCCTGTAGCTCCGTCTTCGACTTGGGTGTGGGGGCTTCTTTGATGGCCTTGATCTTTTGGTTTGTGGGGTGAATGCCGTGACGGTCTAGGAGATATCCTAGGAATTCAACCCGTTCCGTGTATAATTGGCATTTCTCCCTCTTTACCTTGAGCCCAGTCTCTTTGAATTTGGTTAGGACCTCCCTTAGGCGACCCTCTAGTTCGGCTTGGTTGGTTGCCGACACTAAGACGTCGTCGAAGTAAGGTACCACCCCCTTGATGCCTTGTAATAGTCTTTCCATTAGGCTTTGGAATATTCCCGGTGCCACGCTGACTCCGAATTGGAGCCGGTTGCATTTAAATGCTCCCAGGTGGGTGACTATGGTTTGCGCTTCTGCCGTTTCCTCATCGACTGGTAACTGTTGGTATGCCTGGGCAAGGTCGAGTTTGGCGAAAACCTTGCCCCCTCCCAGTGAATGCAGTAGGTGTTGCACTACTGGGACGGGGTAGGCGCTTTGTTGCAACGCGCCATTTAGGGTGGCCTTATAGTCCCCACAGATCCTCACCGACCCATCGGGCTTGATTGGGGTGACTATGGGGGTCTCCCACCGGGCGTGGTCTATTGGTTGTAGGACCCCTTGCTTGACGAGCTTGTCAATTTGCTCGTCTATCTTGGGTTTAAGTGCGAATGGCACCCGCCTTGGTTTCAGGCATTTTGGGGGGACGTTTGGGTCTAGGCTGAATGATATAAGGGGCCCTCAGTACTTGCCTAGGTTTCCATCGAAGACCTCTTGGAATCCCCGGGCTAGTTGTTACTCCCAGCTGTCGTCGGTGACGTGGTCGATTCCCGTGACTGCGATGCCGAGTGGGGCGAACCATTGCAGTCCCAGTAGGCTTGGGTGGTCGCGATCGATGATTGTCAGGGGAAGCCTTTCAGTGCGCCCTTTGTATGTTACGTTGAACTGTCTGGTTCCGACGACTGAGATGCGGTTTCCCTGGTAGTCTTTTACTATTAGTCTCTGGCTGTCTAGGCCTTTCCTTTGGATGGTAGGCACCAAGCGCTTTATTTCTTGCCATGCTATCATGGAGAGGTAGGACCCAGAGTCCACCTCCATTTTGCATGGCTTGCCTTCGATGCCTACCTCCACGTAGACCTTCCGGGCGTCATTGGTTGTGGCGTGGCCAATGGTGACCATCTGATGGGTCTCCTCTCTTCGCCGGGTCTCGCCGCCTCGTAGGGATTGTCCGTTCCAGTCCCATCTGTTATCAGAGGGGCGATCTCTGGTCCGGGGTGGTGTGCTCTCTCTCCTCCGTTTGCTTTGGTCCCATCGGGGCAGGCTGCAGTTCTTTTTGAGGCAGCAGACGTGGGCGATGTGTCCCTTCTTGTCACAATGCCGGCAGATCGACTCGAAAAACCGGCATTCGGACCTGGGGTGGTTGCCTCCGCAACCGGCACAGTTGGTCCTCAACTTAAGACCCCGCTGTTTCCGTGGGTCACGGCCTGCCTGGAGGCGATGAATTTCCTCCTCCTCGTCGGAAGTGCCCGATGCCGAGTGGAAATCGCCCTGGTGGGTGGTCATCTCGGGTTGGGCCTTGGCCGACCTTGCAGGGTGGTTGTTCCCGCTGCGGTCCCCAGCGTTCGGTCGGCGCATGCGGTCAGCGGATGTTCGGGTCGCTTGGGTGGCTGCGGCTGCAATGAGGGTATCTGCAAGGCTAATGTTGCCCTTGGCCATCAGCCGACTCTGGAGGACGGGGTCCCACAGGCCGAGCATGATTCGGTCTTGCAGGGCGTCATTCAGGTTGTCGAATTCGCACAGCCCCCCTAGGCGCCGTAGTTCGGCGACGAAGTCGCTGAAACTCTCTGACCGCTGGTCCCGACAGTAGAATTCGTTGTGTCGGATTAGGATGGGCACCTCTGGAGCGTAGTGCCACCGAAGTATTGGCTCGAGGACGTCCCAGTCCATCGCAGTCGCGTCGGCGGGTTTGGCAAGTGCCTTGGCCATCTTAAATACCTTGGTCCCGCAGTGGGTCAGGAAGACGGCGCGCTTCATGGGGCTGGTGGCATCCTTCAGGTCACTGCACTTGAGGAACATGTGAAATCGGTCGGAGTATGATTCCCAGTCCTCGCTGGCGGGGTTGAAGGGTGCGAGGGGTGCGATTTTCGCCATCGTGGAGATTCGTCTGGCTTCCGTCGGACACATGCTTCAGTTCAGGATCTGGATCCCACCTTTGTCGCCAGTGTCGTGTCTTCGGAAATGATGCCAGGAGTCGATGACTTAGTATCAAGCTCTTTTATTGATGTGGGAACCGAACTGGCGCTATAGGAAAAGTTCGCGGCTTTTATTCCTTTAGCCGCGGTGGCCGCGGCCAATGGCACCGCTTTGAATCTCCCGTGATTCGAACTGACCAATCGCAGGAGATTCCTAGCAAGCCAATCGGCGCGGCTCGCCTAACCAATCAGAGTGCCCCGCGCTTTGGCCAATCAAAGCGCAGGGATCTCAAGAATGCTAATGAGGGGACAGAACAGCTAGCAAAAAACATTAGTGATCCACAATATTTAGAGGTTTCTTGTGATTGCTTTTAGCAATTTTCCACCCTTGTGGAAATTGACACCATGGTGAATAGATGACAATAGTTTATTCTTGAGAGATAAGAGGAGGAAGAATGGGAGAGAAGGCAAAGGTCAGATAAAACATAGCTCAGCCCAAGAAATGAAGACATGGAAAGAGATGCAGAATAGACACCCTAGTTATCCAGAAAGCAAAGGCAAATGAGGAGAGATGAGCTTTCAGTCTTTCTTTACTCTAGCCTCAGAATAAAGGCAATGTTAGTACTCATGGTATTGGTTTATTATCTGGGCTATGACAATAGGATGATAATAGAAGCAGGTATATTTTCACTGTCTGCTCTTAAATGTTCAGATGAAATGGGATGCCCTTTAAAGCAGTTATTCCAACTGTCAAGAGGATGTAATCCTTCCTTTTTTTGAGAAAGAAATTTAAGGTGTTTCAGTCGCTTCCCCATGTGTTCTGCATGACTTGCATAGTCAAATAAATACTATAAAACAAACCAGAAGTAACAGATAAAAAAAATTGGTTTCCAGTGTTTCCAGTTAAGCTTCTCAGAAATTATAAATTCCAATATGATATGATTTCATTTACCACTTCAGCCATTGTGAATTTCAAAATGATCTGTTCTTCTGTTCTGTGTATATTATAAAGTGACTATCAGTTGGGTTTTCTACTATTGCATTCTTGATTTGAAATAGTTGTTTTCAGAGAAAATCCATGGAGAAGTGGGGTATTCAAGAGAAAATTAATCTAGAAAGAAGCATTTTAAGGAAAAAATAGGGTCAAATACATTTAAATGTGCATTTAGGTTATTTTTTATAAAGATAGATTAATAAAAGAAGCTGTGTGACTAGATTTCACAGGAGAAATGATTTTCCCTCACCATCACTACTTAATCATCCCTACAAAACAAACTGCACATCCCAATATATTTTGTTCATTCTTGTGACCTTTTTAAAGTGCTTGTATAGAGCACTGATCTTTGTGAGCCAAGATGGATTGACTTTCTACTTTGGAAATAAAATAAGTATTATAGGAAGATTAGCATAATCTCACAAGGAAAGTCTGATGGAAATTGTTCTTCAGTAATAAATAACATTTGAAAGGTTTTCATGGAGTCTCTCATGGTGTACTAGATTAATGGCAACAGCAGAACACTGTGCCTCTTTTAGAGTCTAAAATTATCCTTTTTAAAAAAGGATAATTCAAAATCTTTTAGAAAGGAATCACATATTTTAATTGAAACCTTGACCAAAATATAAACTATATTACTTTCACTTAGAAATAATAGGTCCTTGTTGGAAAGTTTTTTTTTTTTTTTTTAAAAAAATCCCTATGAATAATATAAATTTGATAATTGAAACTAATGAAATGTTCATGTGTCACCCTAATGGTTAAAGATTTTTTTTTTTGGGGGGGGACAAATTTTATTGATTTTAAAGACAAACAAACCATCATTAACCATTAAATACATAAAACCTCTTTCCATTATTAATTTTACAAGTCAAGTAGAATATTATTTTATGCAACATAATTCTGTTTTACACCATTTCAGTATAAACATATAAATATCTCTTAACAAATTTCTCATTATTTCTCTTTTCGTATTCAATTTCATTGTTACTATTATTATTTTCTATATTTATCCAGTTTATAGTCATCATCTTCATTCCTCTCTGACTTGATTACCATTATTCTCATCCAACATTCCTCCGAGATTTTATTAATTCTCAAACTAAACATAGATACGCAAAACACAAAAATATAAAACTTCTTTTAAGAAAGTAGTTTGGCCCCAGATTACCTCTCTTTGTATGGACTTCAATTAAATTCGTGCTCATTTTATATACCATTACCTATCTTATTTACCATTCTATATCTTCTATATAACTTCTCCCTGCTTTTCATTCTTCTTATTTCTATTTTATTTAATTCATTTTAATTTAAATCATTGTATTTGTATTTTTTGTCCATTCTTTCCAAATTATCCATTTATCTCATTCTCTATCACTGATCAGAGTATGATGCCTTTCTATCCTTCCCCTAAATTAGTATTTGATACCCAATCTGATTCTGCTTAGTACATTCTACCTACTAACCTTTAAAGAGAAAAAATAATAAATTCATAATAATTAATATAGTTAGATAATAAATCTTAATATTAAATCTTATAACATTCCGATTGTCTATTTCAAAAAACAAGTGCTACAATTTTATGAAATTTTAAAATCTATCATTACTAAACATTTCAATATTTTAATCTTTTATTAATTCTTATAACATTCCAGTTTTCTATTTCTAATACATAGTACCATCTTATGTACCTTGCAGAATCTTCTTTTTTAAAGAAATTATACCTTACCCTTTATCCCTTAAAAAAAATCCTTTTTTCCCATCTTGTTTCATACCTTTGTGGCTTTTCCCTCCCTTTTCCCTTACTTTCTTATCCCCCCTGGCCTTTTTACCCCCTCCCTCTACTAACCTCCACCTTTTTAGCTTTCCCTCTCTGTTGTGTAACATTAAGTTGGTTTTGCATCTTATTTTTTCCTTTCTTAAGTGTTTTTTTAAGTCTTAAGTCCTTCATTTTCCTTCCTTTCTTTCTCATTTCTCTCTTAATTAATTTTTTTAGATTCACTGAAGATGGCGTCTTCTTCTTTTTCTTCTTCTCCTTCTATTTCCTCCATCTGTTGTTTTGTTTGCTGATCAATATCAAGAGCCATTTCTAAAGAAAGGAAAGCTTCTTTCACAGCGTCCTTACTTTCTTGATATTCCTTTCTAAGTTCATCATCAGATAAAGCCATTCTTTGTTCTTCTTAGAGCAACCAAAATGTTTCAAAAGTTAAAACAATTCCTCACAGTCCCAGAGACATCAATCAGTCCAAACGATGCGCAAAGTTCTCATTTTCTCTTCCTGGGGTGGTATCAGTAAAAGGGAAAAGACAAAAAAGCCCAATCTGTATTTTACAGCCTTGTTGCAATCAATTTCTAGTCTCAAGATCTTCAAGGCATCTCCTCCAGCAAGATCTTAATATTTTTTTTTTTGTCCTCTCTCTTCCCACTTATAACAAGAAGCCAAGTTTTTACCTTTTATAAAAAACAACAGGTTTCTCAATGGCCATTTGTTGATTCCATAGGGAAGGAGAGTAAACTTTCCTTTCAGCACCTCAATTTTGCCACTTGAAATCCTCCTCTGGAAACAAAGTATTTTTCAAAAAGTCATAGTTCTCAGGATTAAACACCTCTTAAAGTCCTGGATCAGCCAAAAAACTTTCTCTTGTAAACTTTCTCCCCTCTTCCTCCTGCTCAGTCTTACCCAGTTGCCGGCTTCTTTGTGGCGGCCATTGCAGACCGCCATTCGACCGCCTTGAGAAAAGGGGTTTTTTCCGGCTGGGGAGGAGGTCTGCAACACCCCCAAACCCCTCACCAGCTCCCCCTATCTTCGGCTGCCTCTGCAAGGCAGCCTTAGCCTCCAAACCCGTCTGGATCGGAGGCACCAAAACAGCTAGCGCAGCAAGGATCGCGCAGGATCGCGAAACCCTGCTGCTGGCGAAGCTGACAAACAGGAAGTTTCCCTAATGGTTAAAGTTTTATATCTATTGTCTCAGATTGTTGCTGTTGTTGTTTTTTTAGTGTTCTAAAAAAAAGTTGTGGCATATTGAAATAAATATAAGTGACATCGAGAAATATGAAAAAATAGTGTTTTTTTAGAAATTAAGAATAATAAATTAGTATGTATTCACAAAAAGCATTATAACAGATAGAATCATGATTGGGTGGCATATCTCTGCTAGAGAAACATATATTTCTCAGATAATAAACACTTAGTCTTATATATTTATACTTTGTTATAGGCCTCCCATTTGGAAAGTTGAAAGTTCAGTTCTAGGCAATGGCAGATTATTATTATTATTATTGTCTATCAATGGGTGCAAAGACAAAATATCTGCAGCAAACTCTGTGTACACATCTGAACAGTAAATGCTCAGCTCCATTCAGTCACCTTGACTCCAGGGATTAAAGAACAGTAAAAAGAAACACACACACACACACACACACAAACAAACAAACATGGGAAATTAAATATATAAATAAAAATAAAAGCAGTCTAAATTTCTAAATTTATTTATCTTTTTGTTTAACTTATTTGCTGCCTGTTATAGATTCAGGCATGGGTAGTCTTAGTTGGTGAACTTTCAGCTCTTTATTGCATAGTGACTTCTAACTTGTATAACAACAACTCTGCCTTATATAGGCAATTCTAATGTGAAAAAACCAATAGGGAGCTTTAAAACGCTAGTTCCAGAACCAGTAAGAGTCCTTTGTTAAGGGCCAATCAGATTCTCAGAACCCAACCAATCCGATCTAGCCGCTTAACACCCAATCAGAAGTACAGGGCCAGAACCCTGCACTTTACCCCAAGCTTGCCTTTATTCAACTATTTACATACATAACATCCCTTCCCCCTGGCTCCACAATTAATTTGTGACTATGTAGTCCTTTAAACAGGACGGTTGTCTCTTGGGTCTGTCAGATTTTCTTTGGACTGGCTGCGTGCAGTCCCGTTGAGGTAGGGTGTTGTTTTGTAGTGGCTCGGCTTCTCGTTCTGGTGTGATTTCCCTTGGAGCGTACGATTCTTCTTCCTGCTCCATTTCCTGGGTTTCTCTTGATTCATCGCTTTCTTGGAACAGGTTTCCTAGCATGTCGTCTTCTTCTCTTCCTTCCCCCCCCTCAGTTTGGTCGTTGGGAAGTTGTTGGCTGGCCGTTATGAGTCGTGACCGTAATTGGTCAATATGTCTTTTCCATAGTCTCTCATCAATACATTTTACAATATAGGATCTGGGCCCAGTCTCGCGTATTACCGTTGCTTCAATCCAAACTGGGTCGCCCAATAAATTTCTTGCATAAATGGGGTCGCCTACCTTGAAGGTACGGTAGCGTCCACTGGATCCTGGAGGCTTCTCTGGCTCATAAGCAGGGTGCAGTCGGTCGAGGCGGGAACGGAGTTTTCGCCCCATGAGAAGTTCTGCGGGAGTTCTGCTGGTTACGCTGTGCGGAATGATGTGTTGTAGAAGTAGAATGCAGTTTATTTTTTCGTCAAGATTATCATAGTCCACCTTTTGTAAAGTCTTTTTTACAAATTGTACCATGCGTTAGGCTCGGCCGTTGGTAGCAGGATGCGCCGGCAAGGTGAGCGCATGGCGGATGCCATCAGCAAGGTACTGTTCAAACATTAGCACTATAAACTGTGGTCCGTTATCGGACACCAGGACATCCGGCAATCCATGAGTTGCAAAGAGTCTATTGAGGACTTTAATGACTGCCTCGGAGGTTGTATTGGCCATTCGATGAATTTCTAACCAATTAGAGTATGCATCTACAGTCAACAGCAATGTCTGTCCTTTGATCGGCCCTGCGAAATCCAGGTGGATTCTGGATCAGGGTCCACGTGGCGTCTCCCATTTGGTCGGTGCAGCTTTTGGTGGTGCGTTGCTGGTTTGTTGGCACTTGGTGCAGGCCTTAACCCATTGCTCGATGTGTCGGTCCATGCCTGGACACCAAGCGTAGCTCCGTGCGAGTGCCTTCATTCGCACGATCCCGGGATGTCCATCGTGCAAGATTTGTAACAGCGTCTTTTGGAGTCATTCTGGGACGACGACTCTATCGCCCCAGATGACGCAGCCTTTTTGTGAAAAAAGTTCAGTCTGTCTTGTTTTAAATGGCGCGAAGTCATCTGGGATCTGGTCCAATGGCCATCCACGCTCTACCCAGCCTAGGACTCGAGCTAGGGTGTGGTCTCGTCTGGTCTCCCTTGCGATATCTCGAGTGGTCATAGGAGGCGAGTAGAGCATTTCGATTTGTAACGCCGATACTGTTGGTGCCGGATCGTCGAGGGTCTCTGGTAGCGGTGCTCTGCTGAGTACATCAGCGTGGGGAATGGCTTTCCCCGGTCGATGTAACAATCGATAATTATAAGCAGCTAGGAACTCTGACCATCGAGTCATTCTTGGGGACAATATATAGGGGGTTGGTTTGTCCCCAGCGATTATCCCCAGTAAAGGTTTGTGGTCAGTTACAATTGTAAATGTCCTTCCATATACTCATGGAATTTTTTTACGGCTGACACAATTGCAAGAGCCTCCTTGTCTATTTGTCCATAGTTACGTTCTGCCTGGGAGAGAGTCTTCGAAAAGTATGCAATGGGAGCCTCATTTCCATTAGGCAGCACATGGCTCAAAATAGCGCCCACCCCAAATGGTGAGGCATCACAAGTTATAACCAATGGTAATGTTTCATTATATTGCATAAGTACAGAATCAGATGTAAGTAAATCTTTCACATTTCTAAACGCTTTTTCTTCTCGGTAACCCCAAACCCACAATGCTTTCTTATCTAATAACCGGTGTAATGGTTCAGCCACAGTCGCCTTATGCGGTAAAAACACATTGTAGAAATTGATAAGGCCTAAAAATGCTTGAAGATCAGTTTTGTTACGAGGTCTGGGAGCATTTTTAATCGCCCTTAATTTACTCTCAGTTGGGTGAATACCCTGACTATCAATGCGATAACCTAGAAATTCAACACTGTCGGTATACAGATGACATTTATCCCTTTTTACTTTCAATCCCACTTCTTGGAATTTTTTAAGAACACATTTTAAATGATTCTGCAGAATTTTTTTACTAGGGGCTGCAATCAATACGTCATCAAAATACGGAACCACGCCCTTGATTCCCTGCAACAATCGTTCCATTAAACTTTGGAATATTCCTGGGGCTACACTTACCCCGAATTGCAATCGGGCACATTTAAAAGCACCTCTGTGCGTTACTATTGTTTGAGCTTGGGCTGTTTTATCGTCCACGGGCAATTGTTGATAGGCTTGAGCTAAATGTAACTTAGCAAAAACCTTTCAACCTCCCAGAGAATGAAGGAGGTGCTGCACCACCGGCACTGGATACGCGTTCTGCTGAAGGGCGTGGTTTAGAGTGGCCCGGTAGTCCCCACAGATTCGGATTGACCCATCTGGTTTAATGGGGCTTACAATAGGAGTTTCCCATGGGGAATGATCAATGGGTTGCAGTACCCCTTGTTTAATTAGTTTGTCAAGTTGTTCATCTATCTTGGCCTTAAGGGCGAATGGAACTCGACAGGGCTTTAAACGGATCAGGGTGACCTTAGGGTCGAGGCTGAATGAAATTGGGGTCCCCTTATACTCTCCCAGACGATCTGCGAAGACATCGCTGAATTCAGACATAAGATCCTCTTCCCACTCACAATCACCGACTCGGTTCACGCCGGCTACTTCGATGCCAAGTGGCGCAAACCATTGGAGGCCCAACAAACTAGGCCTGTCCCTATCGATGATCGTTAGAGGTAAGTATGCCGTATGCTTTTTAAACGAGACGCGGACTCGACAAGACCCGACCACAGGGATCCGATTCCCTTGGTAATCTTTGCATTTGAAGGTCTTGGCGTTGGATGGCAGGAATGAGCTGCTTTAATGTCTTCCACGACACCATCGAGAGGGACGATCCCGAATTGACCTCCATGTGGCAGGGTTGGTTCTCTGTGGCTACTGTAACTCGAATCTTCTTAGCGTCCATGGCCGAGGCGTGACCTATAGTGATAGTATGGTGAGCCCCTTCTTTCTGCAACGCTCGATATCAATAGGAGTGGTTTGCTGGGTCTCGCCTTACAGGACGGTTTCCTGCTGATTGGCAAAAGTTGGTTCCCTTTGAGGCCGGGCTTGGTCCCGGTAAACTGCGACAGACTCGACCGATGTGGCCTCGTTTCCCGCACTCATGGCAGAGTGCGTCGCGGAATTTGCAGTCTGCCCTGGGATGGTTTGCCCCGCAGCCAGCGCAAGGGCATGAGGTTTTAGGACGAGGGTCCCGGTCGGACCGCAGTCGATGGACCCCTTCTTCGTCGCTGTCTGACGATGAAGAGAGGTCCTCGTAGTGCGTTGTTGCCAACTGCCCTTCTGAGCTGGGTGAGATGTCACCTGTCGGTGGGTTTTTTGGGTTTCGGCTTCGCCGTAGTTGCGCCGCGGACTTTTTGGTCGCCTCAGCGGCAGTGGCTTCGGCGATGGCGTCAACAAGGCCGATGTCGCCCTTTGCCATCAGCTTGCTCTGCACGCTTAGCACATCTAATCCCAGAATTAGGCGGTCTCTCAATGCTTCTTCTAAGTCTGCGAACCTGCAGAGGCCTCCTAAGTGTCAGAGATCTGCCACGAAGTCAGCCACACTCTCTCCTTTTCGTTGGCTTCGTTGATAGAACTCGTGGTATCTCACGAGTGTGGGTACGGTTGGCGCATAATGGTCTCTCAGGAGAGGTTCGAGGTTGTCCCAGCTTATTGCTTTTACTTCTCAAGGCTTCTCGAGTGCTTTTGCCATTTTAAAGACAGTCGGGCCTCAGTACGTCAGGAACAGCGCCCGCTTCTTGGCTGGTGTGGTGTCTTTCAGGTTGTTCGTTTCGAGGAACATCTGAAAGCGATCCATGTAGGATTCCCAATCCTCTTGGTTTGGATCGAACGGAGCGGATGGTACGATGCCGCTGGACATGGCTTCCGTTGGTGGCGCCGTTTTGACACGTGCTCTGTTTTTCTTCCAAGTTCCTTAAGATCAGATGTCTCCAAATCCCATCCTCGTTGCCAGTGTTATAGATTCAGGCATGGGTAGAATGAATGGAGACAGTCTTAGTTGGTGAACTTTCAGCTCTTTATTGCATAGTGACTTCTAACTTGTATAACAATAACTCTGCCTTATATAGGCAATTCTAATGTGAAATAACCAATAGGGAGCTGTAAAACGCTAGCTCCAGAACCAATAAGAGTCCTTCGTTAAGGGCCAATCAGATTCTCAGAACCCAACCAATCCGATCTAGCCGCTTAACACCCAATCAGAAGTGCAGGGCCAGAACCCTGCACTTTACCCCAAGCTTGCCTTTATTCAACTATTTACATACATAACACTGCCTCTCTCATTATAGGACTACCCTAGGCTGCTTATAACAATAAAAAGGAAACAAGAACAACAAAAAGATTGTAAACAGTGTAAATAATCCATGAATCACATTTTTTGGTGCTAAAATGTTTAATTTAATGTAGAAAGAAAAGTGAGCTGCCTAGGCAGTTATATTAATGATGAATAATTGGTGTTCTTTCACCTTTTGCAATCACAATACATATACTCAGATTCTAGTTTCTTGTGAACTTTCAACCTGTTTTTATTTTTATTTTATTTATTTACACATTCTTAATCCACTGCAGTATTAACTAATAATATTGACAATCAAGGATAAACAAGATAACTGAGAGTTGTTTCTAAGAATAATTATTTCAAGATTTTTTTGTTTATATTTTTGTCAAATGTATATGGTTGCCCATCTTACAAAGAAATGATTCCAGATAGTGTATAATAAAGCCCAAAACAATGAATGTACTATATGGAAAATAGTTGTAATTATCACTGCTAAAAGCTTGAAATTATAAAAAAATATAAAAACTAATAATAGTGAACCCACCTCAATGTTTCACTGGTTCCCCAATTTGTCAATGGGGCATACCTGCCTCTGGGTCCTGATTGAAAAGGATCTAAATAGTGGTCACCAACTGGTGGGCCATGAGAAAATTTTGGTTGGCTGCAGAGAAATGTCCCCCCCCCCAAAGCACCCTCCCAAAACAATTAATTCAGTCTGCAGTGCCCACATGGCCCACATACCCACTAACCCCCATCCTTTGGCCAAGTGCAAACCTGCACAAAGCAGCACAGAGCTCATCAGCCAGGATGAGGTAATGGTGCTGTTGCAGCAAGAGGGGGCTGGGGGCACAGGCGGGCTGAAGTAGCAATGGAGATGGCTGGAAGGTGCAGAAACACCATGCTACTTGCATTTGCATGGCACTCCTGCACCTTCCAGTTCACCTCTCCTGGCCTGGGCTCTTCCTCAATGGCCATAGGCTGTAGGAATGGCTGAGGGCAGGAAAAGTACCAGCTGGTGGTGTGGTAGGGAGTGGAGGGGGCAAGTCTGTGCTCATCATCTAGTTCAGAGGTCCGGAATGGGGTGGCCTTGGTGGCCATCGGTTTCCTTGTCCTACTTGGTGCTCTGCTCTGCTTCCCCACCCCCCATGGCCCCAGCCATTGCTGCCTGGGAAAAGCACAGGAAAAGCAAACAGAAACATAGCTCTCTATGGTGAGAAAGAGTGGAGATCGAAGAAGGCACAGGCAAGAAGAGACAGAAGCTGCCATCTTTGAAAACACCACTTTCTGTTGCCTCGGCCTTCCAATCTCTGCTCTTTAGCCCCAGCCAGAGATATGTTTCTTGTCACTTTCTTTTCCTGGGTGGGGAGACAGCAGAAATGTCAAGGCTGCTCTCCCCCCTCAGTAAGCCAGGCCTCGAGGAATGCAAAGAATTGCAGGTGAGTGCTGGAGAAATGCGTGTTGGAAATGCCAACTCATGTTTCCAGTATGCTGTCCTCTGTCCCAAAGTAGAATTGAGTGGAGGGAAGGGAGCAGGAGAAAGGGGTAGGAGGGAAGGAAAAACCTGGCTGGCTTTCCTTTGGCATGGAGCAAGGGGGGAGTGAACCGGGGTGGGATTCAATTCTTTTAACAACTGGTTCTGTGGGTGTGGCTTAGTTGGTGGGTGTTCTGTACCTTCATTTGCATTCTTGAAACCCCGCATTTTGATTGGTCAAAGCGTGGGGTGATCTGATTGGTTTAGTGAGCTGCGCTGATTGGCCCGCTGAGAATCTCCCGCGATTGGCAGATACGAATCGCGGGAGATTCAAATCGGTGCCATTGGCCGTGGCCGCCGCGGCTTGAGAATAAAAAGCCGCAAGTTTTCCCTTGGAGCCACATCGGTTCCGGGGGCCTAATAAAGAGCTGAAACCACAGTCACTGCCTCCTGGTCTCCTTGTCGAACGGACACAACACTGGCGACGAGGGTGGGATCCCAAGGCTGAACCCCATCGAGCACGTGTCCGCCAGAAGCAAGACTGACGAGATGGCCAGCATCGCTTCGTCCACGCCCTTCAACCCCACTAGCGAGGACTGGGAATCCTACATGGACAGATTCCTCGAATGCAGCAACATGAAGGACGCCACCGGGCCAAAAAAATGAGCCATTTTCCTGACACACTGCGGGCCCGCAGTGTTCAAGATGGCGAAAGCCCCCACGAAACCCACCGACATCAAAGGGATGGATTGGGACGACCTCGAGCCCTTGCTCCGCAACCACTACGCCCCTGCCGTGCCCACCCTCATCAGGCGGCACGACTTCTACCGGCGGGACCAGAGACCGGGCAAAAGTATCAGCGACTTTGTTGCCGAGTTGCGGAACCTAGGAGGCATGCGCAGATTCTCTGACATGGACGAGGCCCTACGGGACCGAGTCGTGCTCGGACTTCGGGATCCAGTCCTCCAGAGCCGACTGATGGCCAAAGGCGACTTCGCCCTCACCGACGCCATCGCTGAAGCCACCGCAGCCGAGGCTACCCGGTTGTTGGTGATCCGCATGCGGAGATCGGACATCGGGGACCGCACCACGACCACCGACTCGGGACGGGCGACCGAGGCCCAACCAGAAGCAAGTCACCATGAGACCACCACCCACCATGGTGAATTCCACTCCACCTCCGACACCTTGGACGAGGAGGAGGAAATCCACCGGCCCCAGGCGGGACGCGACCAGCGCAATCGGTGGGGTCATAAATCGGGGACCGCATGTGCTGGTTGCAGAGGTGACCACCCAAGATCGGAGTGCCGTTTCTTCGATGCAGTCTGCCGGCATTGCAACAAAAACGGCCACATCGCCCATGCCTGCCATCTAAAGAAAGCCTACAGCCCCAGATGGTGGGACCACAGCGAGCGGAGACGGGACAGCACACCCCCCAGAGCCAGAGATCGCCCAGCTGACATCCGATGGGACTGGAGTGGGTGAACCCGATGAGGCGGAGAGACCCGGAGGAAGGAGGAAACCCACCAGATGGTCATCATTGGCCACGCATCAACCACCAACGCCCGAAAAGTCTACATGGAGGTAGGCATGGAAGGCAAGCCATGCAGGATGGAGGTGGATTCCGGGTCCTACCTCTCCATGGTTGCCTGGCAAGAAATCAAATGCTTGGTGCCTACCATCCACAAGAAGGGACTGGAGAACCAGAGACTAATCATCAAAGACTACCAGGGAAACCACATCCCGGTAATCAGAACCGGACAATTCAAAGTAACATTTAAGGGCTGCATGGCAAAGCTTCCCCTAACAATTGTGGACCGAGACCGGCCCAGCCTTTTGGGACTTCAATGGTTCACACCGCTTGGCATCGAAGTCACAGGCATCAACCACATCGCTGAGACCGGTTGGGATCAGCAACTGGCACAGGACTTCTAGGAAGTGTTTAACGGCACCCTAGGCAAGTACCGAGGGTCCCCCATCTCCTTCAGCCTAGACCCTAACATTCCCCCGAGACGCCTAAAACCACGGTGGGGATCTTTTGCACTCTGGCCAAAAATTGACGAGCAAATTAACAAGCTCGTCAAGCAAGGGGTCCTACAACCAATTGATCATGCCCAGTGGGAGACCCCAATAGTCACCCCAGTCAAGCCCGATGGGTCAGTGAGAATCTGTGGGGACTATAAGGCCACCCTAAATTGCGCCTTGCAACAAATGCCTACCCCAGAAGAGTGCAGCATCTTCTACACTCACTGGGGGGAGGTAAGGTTTTTGTGAAGCTCAACCTGGCCCAAGCATACCAACAGCTGCCAGTCGATGCAGAAACTGCGGAGGCGCAAACCATAGTCACCCACTGGGGAGCTTTCCAATGTAACCGACTCCAGTTTGGAATCAGTGTGGTGCCTGGAATTTTCCAGAGCCTCATGGAGAGACTCTTGCAGGGCATCAAGGGGGTGGTGCCCTACTTCGACGATGTGCTGGTATCAGCAACCAACCAGCGAGAACTAGAAGGTCGGCTAAGGGAAGTGTTAACCAAATTCAAGGAAACTGGGCTAAAAGTGAAGAGGGAAAAGTGCCAACTTTACACAGAGTGGGTCGAGTTCCTGGGATACCTCCTAGACTGGCATGGCATCCACCCCACCGAAACTAAAATCAGAGCCATTAAGGAAGCTCCCATACCCAGGACTAAAACAGAATTGCAGGCGTTTCTGGGACTGCTTAATTTTTACAATGTTTTCCTGCCCCAGAAGGTGATCGTGGCAGAGCCTTTGCATAGGCTCTTGGACAAGGCGGCTACCTGGACTTGGGGGAAATGCGAGGAAGCCGCCTTCAGGGGAACCAAGGACCTGCTCACTTCGGATGCTGTCCTCATCCAATACAATGAGACCCTACCACTCGCCGTCACATGTGACACCTCACCCTTCGGTGTCGGCGCCGTCCTCAGCCACACAATCCCAGATGGAAGAGAAGCGTCCATCGCCTTCTTCTCCAGGACACTCACCAAACTGAAGCGGAACTATAGCCAGCTGGACAAGGAGGCCCTAGCGATCGTCGCAGCAGTGAAGAGGTTCCACAAGTACCTCTACGGCCGCACCTTCACAATCATCACAGACCACAAGCCATTGCTGGGCATTCTGGCAGGAAACCGGGCCACCCCGAACATTCTATCTCCCAGGATGACAAGGTGGTCTGAATTCCTGGCTGCCTACAGCTACCGGCTCACACACCGACCCGGTAAGACTATTACACATGCAGACGCTTTGAGCCGCTCACCGCTACCTGACCTAGACACCGACTCAGCACCCACAACGAGCACCCTCAGCATAGAGACTCTGCCCGATCTACCCATAACCGCGTCAGATATTGCCCGATAAACCAATAAAGACAAACATCTGGCGTGGGTGTTACATTGGGTAGAGAAAGGGTGGCTGGAAAAGGACAATGACAAAGCATTCAAAACATTCCAGAACTGGCAAACGGAACTTTCGCTGCAAAAAGGGTGTGTACTGTGGGGGGATAGGGTGGTTATCCCAGAAAAACTGCAAGGAAAGGTATTGGGGTTGTTACACGAGGGGCACCTGGGCATAGTTAGAATGAAAACCCTGGCCAGAAGTTACGCTTGGTGGCCAGGGATGGATAAGCAAATCGAGGCCTGGGTGGCAAGGTGTCAACGCTGCCAAGAAACCAGACCGAGCCCTCCCACGGCACCAATCCTGGAATGGGAAACCCCCAGGGGACCCTGGTCTAGGGTCCACATAGACTTTGCCGGGCCCACCAAGGGACATACATTTCTAGTAACTGTAGATGCTTACTCCAACTGGCTGGAGGTAAGCAACATGAAATCCATCACCTTAGAGGCCGTAACCAAGGAACTATTTGCAACCCACGGCCTCCCAGATGTCATCGTGTCGGACAACGGGCCCCAATTCACCTTGCTGGAATTTGAAAAATTCTTAGAGGAACGGGGCTTACGACACGCACTGACAGCTCTGGCGCATCCGGCGGCGAACGGAAGGACGGAATGGATGGTTCAATTCATGAAAAAAACCATCCAGAAAATCGAACACGGGAAAATCCAAGACAAAATAAATAAAATGTTTTTTATCCAACATATAACCCCAAACACAACAATGAACAAAAGCCCGGCAGAGCTACTGATGGGGAGGAAAATAAGGTTCCCACTCGACAGACTGCCCCACATACAACCCGGAAAAACCCCCAAACTCCTCCAGCAAGCACCGGTCTTTTGCGCCAGGCGACGCCGTCTACGCAAAAATCCTAACCGGAGACCCACTATAGGTACCAGTAACCATAACCCAATTGACAGGTCCCCACTCATACCGGCTGCAAACAACCGATGGACGAGCATGGAAACACCACATCGATCAAATAAGATCGAGAACAGCCACAAGAAACACAACCGACACACAACCAGACACAGAAAATCCCCTTAACACAAGCCAAGAGGGGAGGGAATACTCCGGGAACCAAAACCCAGAAGAAAACCAACCATACTCACCAGCAAGCAGCCAGCTTGAAGCCTCACCAGGGAGAAGCAGCCAAGCCAGCTCGAACAGCCCAGAAAGACCGGGCGGGAGCGGCGAGAACTGCAGCTCAACCAGCCTGGGTAGACCAGGAGGGAGCTGCGACAAGCGGCCCAGCAAGGCCTGCCAGGCGGTTCCATCGACGAGGCCGAGAGACACAGAGAACCCGACCGAACCGGCCAGGAGCCAACCAACGACTGACCTGCGCAGGTCCAGTAGGCAAGTGCGGAGCCCCGCCTACTTACGGGACTACGTTACGTAGGACCAAACCAAGAGGGAAGGGGTGTTCTGTACCTTCATTTGCATTCTTGAAACCCCGCATTTTGATTGGTCAAAGTGCGGGGTGATCTGATTGGTTTAGTGAGCTGCGCTGATTGGCCCGCTGAGAATCTCCTGCGATTGGCGGATACGAATCACGGGAGATTCAAAGTGGTACCATTGGCCATGGCCGCCGCGGCTTGAGAATAAAAAGCTGCAAGTTTTCCCTTGGAGCCACATCGGTTCCGGGGGCCTAATCAAGAGCTGAAACCACAGTCACTGCCTCCTGGTCTCCTTGCCGAATGGACACAACAGTGGGCATGGCTTGGTGGTCATGTGACTGGGTGGATATAGCTTGGTGGCCATGTGACTGGCTGGGCATGGCCAACTCAATATCACTCACATCGGGGCATGCATCTCCTCGCATGGCCTCTCATGACTGTGGGGATGCTTCAATGGTCGTAAGTGTGAAAAAGGATCATAAGAAACTTTTTTTCAGTGCCATTGTAATTTTGAATGGTCACTCCACACAAGCAAAGTACCAGCAAATGAGGAAAAAAAACTCCAGAGACAGGAAGTCTAGTTGGGCTAAGAATGTAATAAGGGTTAACAGAGAGACAGTTTCTGTAAGCAACACCAGAATGGTTCCTTCCTTCCTTCCTTACAGGATTAGCCCAGTAATTTCTTCTAACAACAGGTTCTCTGAACTGCTTAGAATGTTAACAACAGGTTCTAGTGAATAGGTGTGAACTAGTAGAATTCCCACCCCTGGAATGACCAAATGCCGAGAACAAAAGAGCACTGAGGAAGATGGGCTCCTAATAACCAGCATGTTGGTGCAGGCAAGAGCTCTACTTTTTCTGGGTTCAACACCCACCCTTCAGCCTCCAGACAAGGAGAGACCCTTCTCTGCTTGGAAGCAGTGGGAGAAACCTGGAGCTTAGTCTTGGGCACACTTTGGCATAAGGGGTGTGTGCCTGGTTATTAGGAGCCCATCTTCCTTGGCACTTCCAGCCCAGCCCTCCTTCCCTCCACCTCCAGGCAACCATACCTGGCA
Source organism: Hydrophis major (assembly GCA_033807585.1). Classification (NCBI taxonomy): domain Eukaryota; kingdom Metazoa; phylum Chordata; class Lepidosauria; order Squamata; family Elapidae; genus Hydrophis; species Hydrophis major. The sequence goes on along the minus strand of CM066329.1, from coordinate 157,591,435 downwards.
AAGGAGGGAGAGGTTTACTCTGACTTGGGGGAGATATGAGATGACAGGAGAGCAAATTGTGGGAGCTCTTCTTTCCTTCCATTTGAGAGGGAGTGGGTTCCTCCCCATCCAGATCTTCCCAGCCTCCAGGCATCATGTGGCTTCTTTTAAATCCCAATTTTTAAATCATCTTTCCCCCCAAAGGATGAGAGGACCATCCTTACCTTTGATCTGCCCCACAATTATGATTAAACATTTATGATTGTATTATAATTAAATAAGCATTTTTATAAAAATAATTTTTTATATTAAATGTATTATCTTTTTCTAAAAAAAATGTATTAGTGGTCCTCAGGATTTAAAAGTGTCAGTTTGGTATTCCCTGAGGTCCAAAAGTTTGGCAACCCCTGTTCTAAATAATTCACTTCAGTTTTGAATATTTTGTAGAGCCCCATTCTCTACCATTTTCCCCCAAAGGGGTACATTAAAAACTGGTCAAAAATTGTCTAATATATACTGGAGTCCAGTGATAGCTTCTTGGACCAAAGCCTTTTTCAGCTGACAGCCTTCTTAACAGATAATACAACAACCCCTTCCCTCAATGAAAAAATTACTACCACCAGAACCCCTCACTTTCCCCAGGCCTTCTTGAAAAGCCAGAAGATGCATGAGTCTAAAGAAGGTGGTTAAGCTCAAAGTCCTAAGTATCTTGTCCAGTTCATTATGCCCAAGAGATCCAAAACTTTTCTAGGTAATTGGACAATATTCCTCCCAAGCATATCCCACAGATCTGCCAAGGCAGCCATCCAGCAGTGAGTAAATTTTAGCAACTTTGTCTACATATATTAAACAAATTTGTTTTATACAACAAGGAGTTCTCTGAGCTCCCTGTACTCAATAGGCCACATGTCATTGAATGCTTGGCCGCTTAAATTTATCCAGAGAACTAACTGCTAGAAAGTAGGCCTTAATAGGAGCTCTGATTTGTGTTTGATTGAGTTCATCCCTTGTAGAATGCTGGCAACATTCCTGATTACTTTTATTTAATATCTTTTAACTCTCTCCAGAACCATGGGAAGAGGGGAGTAGTTTCATGGCACAATCTGATCCAAAAGCTCAGCTGCTCCCTTGTTCCAAGCAGTCAAGCCCACAGAAAAAGACATGGCCAAAGCAGACTGGGTTGTAAATGCAGTCCATCCCTGAGCCCATCCTGTCCTCCAGATTTTCCTCTGGCCCACTCATCCAGCCCATCCTCCAGCTTCCAAACACCTATCATGAGCTGTGATATTGCAGGCTAATTCAGCTCACTACCAAGAGTTTGATTCTCACTGGGTCAAGATTTACTCAAGGTTGACTTATATCCTTCTGAGATTGGTAAAATGAGGACCCAGATTGTTGGCGGTAATATGCTGACTCTGTAAACTGCTTATAGAAGGATATAAATGTTAGGTCTGGAGCATGGGTGCGAAAGATGGAGACGAGCCAGTAGAAACAGTGAACTTCAAACTCTTTATTTACATATTGTGACAGCTCAGCTCAAAAGCTGCTCAAGCCTTACATATATAGGCAACTCATTAACTACTTAACCAATAGTGAACCTGGAGCGCTAGCTCCGTTAACCAATGGGAATGGTCTGTTAATGGCCAATCGGATGCTTCTGAACGGGCCAATCTGATCGTGCCATTAACAGCCAATCAGAAGTGCAGGGCCAGAACCCTGCACTAGATTTCAAGCTCAATGATAACTTTATTGGTATTATGCATTCACAACACCCCCTTTCCCCGGCTTCTGCCCACGGGGCGGGGTTACATAGTCCTTAAGGTAGGACAGTTGTTTAATTAGTCTTTTCGATTTTCGCAAGGTGCCAGGCGGTTGGCTGCACTCTTGCTGAGGTAGATCGTTGTTTAGCGGTAAGGGTGCCTCTGGTTCCGAGTTCACGTTCTCGTTGTCATCAATATCACTGGCCATTTCTTGAGGTGCATTCACTCCGGTCCCTGGTTCCTGTTCCTGCGTTTCCGTTCCATTATCAGTCTCTTCGAAAGGGTTTCCTTCGAATAGTAATTCGCTTTCCTCTGTATCTCCCTCACCCCCTCAGTTTGATCAAAAGGGAGTTTGGAATTACGAGGTGGTAGCCATGATCGTAGCTGATCTATGTGGCACTTCCAAAGTCTATCATCAGGGCACTGAACGAGGTATGACCTAGGGCCGGTTACGCGGATTACGGTCGTTTCAACCCACAGCGGATCGCCCAAAATTTTTTTAGCGAATACTAGATCACCTACCTGGAAGGTACGGCATCGGCTGCTGGATCCGAGTGGCTTTTCAGGTTCGTAGGCTGGGTGCAACCGATCGAGGTGGGAGCGGAGCTTTCGTCCCATTAGCAGTTCGGCAGGAGTTTTGTTGGTGATGCTGTGAGGTGTGATATGCTGCAGGAAAAGGATTCGGTTGATTTTTTCGTCAATGTTGTCGTAATCGATCTTTTGAAGAGTCTTTTTGACGAATTGAACCATGCGCTCAGCCCTACCGTTTGCAGCAGGGTGCACAGGTGAAGTGAGCACATGTTGAATGCCCCGGTCAGCCAAGTACTGCTCAAAAGGTAGCGTGGTAAATTGGGGCCCGTTGTCAGATACCAGAACGTCTGGTAATCCGTGGGTTGCAAAAAGTCTTTCTAGTCTTTTGATGACTGCGTCAGTGGTTGTGCTGCTCATTCAGTGAATCTCAAGCCAATTCGAGTAGGCGTTGATAGTTAGCAGGAACGTGTGGCCTTTGGTCGGTCCAGCAAAGTCCAGATGGATGCGGGACCAGGGTCCCCGCAGCGTCTCCCATTCGGTTGGGGTTGCCTTTAGTGGAGCGTTGCTTACTTCTTGGCATCTCTTGCAAGTTTTAACCCATGATTCGATTTGTCTATCGATGCCTGGCCACCATGCGTAGCTTCGTGCGAGGCCCTACATGCGCACGATGCCAGGGTGGCCATCGTGCAAGGTTCTTAGCAGAGTCTGTTGGAGCCGTTCTGGGATAATGACTCTATCACCCCAAACGACACATCCCTTCTGCGAAAACAATTCTGTTTGATGACTTTTGAATGGGGCGAAGTCATCTGGTACTTGGTCCAATGGCCATCCGCGTTCCACCCATGTGAGGACTTGCACCAAGATGGGGTCGCGTTTTATTTCTCTCGTGATGTCATGGGCAGTTAATGGCGGCGTGTGGAGTGTCTCAATTTGCAACGCTGTCATCATTGGTGCAGGATCGTTGATAGTTTCAGGGAGCGGTGTACGGCTCCCTGAAACATGGGGAATGGCTTTTCCCAGATGATATTGTAGCCGATAAATGTAGGCAGCCAAGAATTCTGACCAGCGGGTCATTCTGGGAGATAATATGTAGGGAGTTGGTTTGTCCCCAGCAATGATCCCCAGCAATGGTTTGTGGTCAGTTACAATGGTGAAATGCTGGCCGTACGCGTACTCATGAAACCTTTTAACTGCTGATACAATCGCCAGGGCTTCCTTATCGATTTGGCTGTAATTTCGCTCGGTTTTTGAGAGTGTCTTTGAGAAGTAAGCAACAGGGACTTCGTTACCATTAGGTAACACATGGCTCAAAATGGCGCCCACTCCAAAAGGTGATGCATCACAGGTTATGTTTATGGGCAAAGTCTCATTGTACTGCATCAGTACAGCATCCGAAGTCAGTAGTTTTTCTTTACATTACAGAACGCCTGCTCTTCTTTGTGACCCCATACCCAGTTTGCTTTTTTGTCTAGAAGACGATGTAATGGTTCAGCGACAGTCGTTTTTTGCGGCAAGAAAATATTATAGAAGTTGATGAGGCCTATGAACGCCTGGAGGTCGGTTTTGTTCTGGGGTCTGGGAGCGTTCTTTATGCTCTTAATTTACTATCAGTAGGGTGAATACCCTGACTGTCAATTAGGTACCCTAAGAATTCAACATGATCGGTACGCATTTTGCATTTATTTTTTTTAACTTTCAGGCCTGCTTCCTGAAATTTTTGCAATACTAATTTTAAATGCTCCCGCAAGATTTTTTGAGTGGGGGCAGCAATAAGCACATCGTCGAAATAGGGGACAACGCCCTTGATCCTCTGCAATAGTCTCTCCATTAGGCTCTGAAAGATCCCTGGGGCTACACTGACTCCGAATTGAAGCCGCATACACTTAAAGGCACCTCGGTGTGTTACAATAGTTTGTGCCTGTGCCGTTGTTTCGTCAACCGGCAATTGCTGGTAAGCCTGAGCTAAGTCTAGTTTAGCGAAGACTTCCGCCTCCCAGGGAATGGAGGAGGTGCTGTACCACCGGCACCGGATATGGGTTCTGTTGCAAGGTGTGGTTTAGGGTGGCTCGGTAGTCCCCGCAAATTCTAATGGAGCCGTCCAGCTTAATGGGTGTCACAATCGGCGTTTCCCAAGGGGAGTGATCTGTTGGCTTTAAAACTCCTTGGGCAATAAATTTATCAAGCTGCTCATCGATTTTCGGTTTTAGAGGGAACGGAACTCAACAAGGCTTAAGGCAGATGGGAGCTATCTTTGGATTTAGGCTAAAAGATATCAGGGTCCCCTTGTACTCGCCTAGCTTTTCCTCGAAGATGTTCTTGAATTCGTGGGCGAAGTCTTCCTCCCAGTCATGGCCACTGATTCGGTTAATGCCTGCCACTTCGATGCCGAGTGGTGCGAACCACTGTAGGCCCAATAGGCTAGGCCGGTCCTTATCGATCACCGTCAGGGGTAAGTACGCCGTGCGGTTCTTGAATGTAACCCGGAATCGACTGGATCCTGCAACTGGAATTCAGTTCCCCTGGTAGTCTTTTAGGATGAGCCGTTGAAATTGAAGGTCTTGGCGCTGGATAGTGGGGATGAGTTGCTTGAGGGTCTTCCATGAGACCATCGAGAGAGACGATCCCGAGTCTACTTCCATTTGGCAGGGCTGATTTTCAATGTTCACATTGACCCGAATTTTCTGAGCATCTAATGAAGAGGCATGGCCAATAGTGAGTGTTTGGTGAGCCTCTTCTCGTCTCGCTAGATGATTCACGGGTCGGTTTCCATAGGAGTGGTTTACTGGTTCTCGCCTTACAGGGCGATTCCCTGTCAATTGGCGGAGATTGGTTCCTTTCGAGGTCTGGCTGGGTTCGAGGAGGCTTCTGCAGACCCGTCCGATGTGGCCTTGTTTCCCGCACTCATGGCAGAGTGCGTCGTGGAATTTGCACGAAAATGGTTGGCCCCGCAGCCAGCGCAGGGTTGTTGGGACTTTGGGTGTCATTCCCGATCGATCCGTAGGCGATGGACCTCTTCTTCGTCGCTGTCTGACAATGAAGAGAGGTCCTCATGATGGGCCATTGAACGTCGCCGTTCTGCATTGGGTGAAATGTCGCCGTCCGGTTGGTGGTTTGGAGTGTGAATTCAGCGTAGTTGAGCAGCTGACTTCTTGGTTGCCTCAGCTGCTGTAGCTTCAGCTATGGCGTCTTTAAGGGTGATGTTGCCCTTTGCCATTATTTTGCTCTGCACTTTTAGAGCGTCTAGTCCAAGGACTACTCTGTCTCTCAAAGCCTCTTCCAGGTTAGAGAAATCACAAAGGCCACCCAAGTTCCGAAGGTCTGCAACAAAATCGGGGGCGCTTTCTCCCTTCCACTGGTTCCGTTGATAGAACTCGTGTCATCTTATGAGCGTTGGAATGGTGAGTGTGTAGTGGGCCCTTAGCAGCGGTTCGAGGACATCCCAGTCCATGGCCTTCACCTCAGCTGGTTTCGCTAATGCCTTAGCCATCTTAAAGACCGTTGGGCCGCAGTGCGTCAGGAATACTGCCCATTTCTTTCCGGCCGTTGCATCCTTCAGATTATTTGTTTCTAAAAACATTTGGAAACGATCCATGTAAGACTCCCAGTCCTCTTGAGCTGGATCGAATGAAGCGGGTGGTATTGCGCCACCAGACATGGTTCCGCCGTTGTGCACTTCCATCACGTGCTTACTTGGCTCTGATGTCATCCAATCCCACTTTCGTCACCAGTGTTAGGTCTGGAACATGGGTGCAAAAGATGGAGACGAGCCAGTAGAAACAGTGAACTTCAAACTCTTTATTTACATATTGTGACAGCTCACCTCAAAGGCTGCTCAAGCCTTACTTATATAGGCAACGCATTAACTACTTAACCAATAGTGAACCTGGAGCGCTAGCTCCATTAACCAATGGGAATGGTCTGTTAATGGCCAATCGGATGCTTCTGAATGGGCCAATCCGATCGTGCTATTAACAGCCAATCAGAAGTGCAGGGCCAGAACCCCGCACTAGACTTCAAGCTCAATGATAACTTTATTGGTATTATGCATTCACAACAGTAAAGCACTGTGAAGTTGTATATAAATTTAAGTGCTATTGATATTGCTATCACTATCATGGCCATTCCAGATCTGTGAGCTTGGTAAATATCACAACCATAGCTAAATGTGGCTGGTATGACCAGCAGAAAGTATGTCTCATGCTCCAGCCGCTCCAGCAACTCTGATTCTTCCAAAACAAGGAGAGGGCCGGACTTTTCATCTGGCCATCTCTGTCTACTTCCAAGTACAAAGTGCAGCCATCGGGGTTACCATTTATTATGGTGTGATAAATTTCATAATCACATCCAAACCTGGCCATTGAGGCCAATAGCAAACATATCATTTTCTTCAGCTCCTTTGGCACCTTCAACTTCCAAGACAATTTAGCAGGTCCAAACTTAGCATCAGTCCATGTGAGTGGAATTGAGCCATAGTAACTTAAATCATCCAGCTAAGTAGATGATCCACCTGAGGTTCCTATTCTCTCTGCAATCTTATCATACTGGAGAAACCTTTTATTTTTTCATAAGGATGGTAAAGTGATGTGAGTAAAATTCAGTTTTCTCAAAGCATTAGGAAGATGAATCAAAGAATTAGGAAGGCTGTAGACCCCATTATCTGAAAGACTAGTTTCAACGCCAACCATCTGAACAAACAATAGCTTCTTCATTCAATAATCAAAGACCTCAAAAATCTCAAAGTTAAGTATAAGAGGAGACAGCTGACATTTTTATCAGCTCCATGAAACATCTGTCAGCATTCCAGCAAACCTCAATTCCAATTCCAATCAATAACTCCAAGACAAGCATAATCTCAAAAGTACCTTTATTAGAATAGCACCTGGCACATCTGCAGAATCTCGAAACTAAAAGTTTCCCGGACTTCTCTCGATGTCCTAAACTACAATCCATCCCCCTTTTTCCCATCATCACATCACATGGACCAATCACAATCTGTCCCAGTGTAAGATCTTTTTTTTCTCTGCTGTGTCACACTTAATAACCTTGAACTAAGAAAAAAAAATATTCTGTCTACTTAGAATGACTCAATTGAAATCACCCCTCCCAATTTCTCAGGCTATGTAACAGCAAGGAATATGGCTTCCAAAGCTGACAACATCCTAATAAGTGATGAAATCATTAAGTTTGTAATAACTCTTACAGATGGATTGTAATACGAGTCGTTCTAATCTCATAGCATCCATCATTTGCCTCTTAAAGCACTACCTATTAGAATTATTTCAACTGCTTGTTGAGATATCACTTGATAATTAGAAAACAAATTCTGTGATTACATTTCTGCAGCCACTATTGACCACCTTTAATATATTCATGCTTAGTTTTACTTCGTAGGCAGTCCTGGTCTTTTTGGTTTCGGGTTACAGGTTATTAATTTTCACAAAAGTGATTTGCTACCAGACTGTGTGAGTTGGCAATAGGTTACATTAAACATGTATTTTATAGCAACTATACAATTTATAAATCATAATTTATTATAAATTGTAATATTATTTAATTATTTAAATACCAAGGCAAATAGCACTATGCTACTTTCAAGCTGGCAATTCTAACTAACCTAATATAGCATGGCGATAGGGATGCAGAAAACACTTGAGTCTTGAGAAGTTCACTTCATTTTTTCCATAAGATATAAATATATATCTTTACTACTAATAATAATTCCATGATAATTTTTAAATTATGTCTATCTGTCTGTCTGTCTGTCTGTCTGTGTTTGTGTGTTTTCTTAAGTTTTCGCGGGTACTTACATGTATGGCATTCAGCTTCGTTCGGATATTTTCCCACCTCATAGTAGTTATGCTTTTAAAGTTGTAGCAACGTTTCGGCAGAATCTCATCTGCCATCATCAGGCTTCTGTATAGTGTTCATCTGTGAGTCAGACTTTTACAGTGGTTTCAGATTTAAATTTGCGGCAGCCTATTGCTTTGCCAGAATGGTTTTTTCTTCATCCTGATTGGTTGGGAGTCTTGGTCTGTGTTTATTGGTCTTGGAGTTTGCTGTGTTCCGCTTGATTGGTGTTTCTAATATCTTCTGTCTGTTTTTTGACTCTTTTTGTATCTTGATTGGCTGGCAACATTGTGTTACTTTATTGGAGGCCTTTAGTGCAGCTTGGCTCCGGGTAAATGGACAGCTATCGTTAGTTAGGAAGCTAGGTTTCATCTGGGTGTCTGGTTGGGCTGTGTTTGAAACCCCATCCTTAAAAACCCCAAAGATAAAATTGACCTGGAAAACCAAGGCATATATGAAGTACCCTGTGCATCATGCCTGGCCACATACATTGGACAGACCCATAGAAGAATAAGTACCCGCCTGGAAGAACACAAAAATGCAGTCAAAAAGCTGGAACACACTTCCTCACTAGTCCAACACATGGAAGCCACAGGTCATAGCATCAACTTCATTGGCACCAAAACCCTAGCTGCTATAGAAAACCCCAGCCACAGAATCATCAGAGAAGCCATAGATTGAAAAAAGACCAGAAAGCATGAATAGAGGAGATGATTCCACCAGACTGTCAATCATTTGGAAGCCTGCACTCACAAACAAAACAATCTCCACACCACAAGCCAGGCAAACACCTGGGCACAAACAGATCCCCCCTGGTACCTCCAGCTCAAACACACCCCAACCAGATACCCAGATGAAACCTAGCTTCCTAACTAACGATAGCCGTCCATTTACTCAGAGCCAAGCTGCACTAAAGGCCTCCAATAAAGTAACAAAATGTTGCCAGCCAATCAAGATACAAAAAGAGCCAAAAAACAGACACAAGATATTAGAAACACCAATCAAGCAGAACACAGCAAACTCCAAGACCAATAAACACAGACCAAGACTCCCAACCAATCAGGATGAAGAAAAAACCATTCTGGCACAGCAATAGGCTGCCCCAAATTTAAATCTGAAACCACTGTAAAAGTCTGACTCACAGATGAACACTATACAGAATCCTGATGATGGCAGATGAGATAATATCCGAACTAAGCTGAATGGCATACATACATACACACACACAAACATACACACAAACACACACATATATATATGTCAGAAAACATATATATATATATATATATATATATATATATATATATATATATATATATATATATATATATATATATATATATATATTCTAAAGTTTTCGCGGGTACTTACATGTCTGGCATTCAGCTTTGTTCGGGTATTTTCCCACGTCATAATAGTGGTGCTTTTAAAGTTGTAGCAACGTTTCAGCAGAATCTCATCTGCCATCATCAGGCTTCTGTATGGTGTTTGTCTGTGAGTCAGACTTTTACAGTGGTTTCAGATTTAAATTTGGGGCAGCCTATTGCTGTGTCAGAATGGTTTTTTCTTCCTCCTGATTGGTTGAGAGTCTTGGTCTGTGTTTATTGGTCTTGGAGTTTGCTGTGTTCTGCTGCTAATATCTTCTGTCTGCTTTTTTTGGGGGGGGGCTCTTTTTGTATCTTGATTGGCTGGCAACATTGTGTTATTTTACTGGAGGCCTTTAGTGCAGCTTGGCTTCGGGTAAATGGATGGCTATCATTAGTTAGGAAGCTGGGTTTCATCTGGGTGCCTGGTTGGGGTGTGTTTGAGCTGGAGGTTTCAGGCGGGATCTGTTTGTGCCCAGGTGTTTGCCTGGCTTGTGGTGTGGAGATTTTTTTGTTTGTGAGTGCAGGCTTCCAAATGATTGACAGCCTGGTGGAATCATCTCTTCTGTTCATGCTTTCTGGACTTTTTTCAATCTCTATGGCTTCTCTGATGATTCTGTGGCTAAGATTTTCTATGGTGGCTAGGGTTTTGGTTCCATTGAAGTTGATGTTATGACCTGTGGCTTCCATGTGTTGGACTAGTGAGGAAGTGTGTTCCAGCTTTTTGACTGCATTTTTGTGTTCCTCCAGGCGGGTACTTATTCTTCTATGGGTCAAGATACAAAAAGAGCCCCCCCCCCAAAAAAAAACAGACAGAAGATATTAGTAGCAGAACACAGCAAACTCCAAGACCAATAAACACAGACCAAGACTCTCAACCAATCGGGAGGAAGAAAAAACCATTTTGACACAGCAATAGGCTGCCCCAAATTTAAATCTGAAACCACTGTAAAAGTCTGACTCACAGACAAACACCATACAGAAGCCTGATGATGGCAGATGAGATTCTGCTGAAATGTTGCGACAACTTTAAAAGCACCACTATTATGATGTGGGAAAATACCCGAACAAAGCTGAATGTCATACATGTAAGTACCCGCGAATACTTAAGAAAACAAATATCAAACCTCTACGGGGAGGGAATAAACAACCAGATCAAAACCTACGAGAAACTGGAAATTTAGAGAGCAGTAATACTATGTGACCTCCAACTCCTACGCAGCTGCAGAGACAACAATATTACACCAACCTGCTTCAAATTAACATTTCATCAAAGCACAGCAGCCACTAAACGTATCCTGAAAAGAACTGAAATGGCTCTACTAAGGAACAAGCTCCACAGTAAGAGATTCCAATTAGATCAGTTAAACAAAGATTTGCTAGCACTACAGCTGGAATTGAGCAGCAAAATCCACCCTCTACTTTGGGACAAGATAAAACAACTTACAACTTGGAGAGCTGAATCTGCAAATATTTACAAACAGGAAAAGCTCTTGAAAAAAATTAAAGAAATTAGAACATGACAAGAAAAACCCCAACAACTCACAACAACACCTAAAACAATTAGTGTACAATGTTTCCAACAGAGAACTCACCAAAACAGAAACAGAAGTCCTCACCAAAGGATTCAATCATGCTATAGCACCCCAAAAAATCCCCACAGAATCCATCATATGTGCAGTAGAATCCAGCCTAACTAAATTAAATACAGATGAAGCTGATAAAATAAGACACCAAGTTACCAACATTCTATGCACAAGCAAACCACCCAAAAGCAACTTACAGCAAAATGAAATTAAAGCGCTACAAACCCTGAAAAGAGACAGCAGCATAATCATCCTCCCAGCAGATAAAGGGAATGCCACTGTAGTAATGGACAGAAAAGACTATGAAACTAAATTAATAGACCTACTCCAAGACTCCACATACAAACCCATAAACACAGACCCAACCACATATCTGGAAAAATTAACCAAGAAGAAAATTATAACCAGCCACATGAGCAAAGAGATCCAACACATGATCATACTCAGAGAGAAATTTTCCAGATGCCCCAAACTATACAGCCTCCCAAAAATACACAAAGAAGGCATTCCTCTCAGACCCATAGTCAGCTAAAGAGGAGCACCACTATAAAACCTGGCTAAACACCTAGCAAAAGAGCTACAGCCCCATGCTGAAACAGCAACTTCTCATGTACAAAACTCATACCACTTCTTGGAAATGATCAAAGATCTACACGTGGAGCAAGAAGATCTGCTTGTAAGTTTTGATGTGGTTTCACTATTTACTCAAGTCCCAATAAAAGAGACCCTCGAAATCATCAAAAATAAATACCAACCAGCTAAACACCTCATGGAACTAGCAGAACACTGCTTAACCAACACATATTTCATATACAAAGGACAAAGATACAAACAAATTGAAGGAGCCCCCATGGGATCACCACTGTCACCTGTCATTGCAAACCTGTTCATGGAAGAATTCGAATCCAGAGCCCTGGCTAATGCCATACTCAAACCCAAACTATAGTTAAGATATATCGATGACACATTCGTGATTTGGCCCCATGGACAAGAAAACCTAAACAATTTCCTAACACACCTAAACAGTGCACACCCCAAAATCAAGTTCACCATGGAAACAGAAACAAACAAACAACTACCATTCCTAGATGTACTAATCTACAAAAAAACAGATGGCACATTAGGACACACCATATACCAGAAGAAAACACACACCAACCGCTACCTCAACGCCCAATCCCACCACCACCCAGCACAGATAAACTCCGTGGCTAAAACACTAATTGCTAGAACCAAACGCCTGGCAGACAAGACACACATTAAGACTGAACTATGCACCCTGACTAAAATATTGACAGCCAACGGCTTCCACAAAAGCAAAATCACCAACTTGATCCACAAAAACGCACTGAGACATAATGGAGACCGAGAAGATGAACAGACCTATGGAACAGCTGTCCTGCCCTACATAAGAGGCACTACAGACAAAATTAGTAAGATTCTATACAGACACCACATCAAGACTGCCTTCAAAACAGACAGAAAAATAGCAGCCATCCTCAGGAACCCCAAAGACAAAATTGACCTGGAAAACCAAGGCATATATGAAGTCCCCTGTGCATCATGCCTGGCCACATACATTGGACAGACCAAAAGAAGAATAAACACCCACCTGGATGAACACAAAAATGCAGTAAAAAAAGCTGGAACACACTTCCTCACTCCTCCAACACATGGAAGCCACAGGTCATAACATCAACTTCAATGGCATCAAAACCCTAGCCACCATAGAAAATCCCAGCCACAGAATCATCAGAGAAGCCATAGAGATTGAAAAAAGACCAGAAAGCATGAACAGAAGAGATGATTCCACCAGGCTGTCAATCATTTGGAAGCCTGCACTCACAAACAAAAAAATCTCCACACCACAAGCCAGGCAAACACCTGGGCACAAACAGATCCCCCCTGATACCTCCAGGTCAAACACACCCCAACCAGGCACCCAGATGAAACCCAGCTTCCTAACTAATGATAGCCGTCCATTTACCCGAAGCCAAGCTGCACTAAAGGCCTCCAATAAAATAACACAATGTTGCCAGCCAATCAAGATACAAAAAGAGCCCCCCCCTCCAAAAAAAAAAAGAGAGAGAGAAGATATTAGTAGCAGAACACAGCAAACTCCAAGACCAATAAACACAGACCAAGACTCTCAACCAATCAGGAGGAAGAAAAAACCATTCTGACACAGCAATAGGCTGCCCCAAATTTAAATCTGAAACCACTGCAAAAGTCTGACTCACAGACAAACACCATACAGAAGCCTGATGATAGTGTTGTAACTATGTATCATTCATGTGATTGCAACTTTGTATCATTCAAGCATTGCAACATTGTATCATTCACATGTAAACATTAGATTTCTGTCTCTTCAGTGATCTTTGCCAGGCACGTACAAGAGTTGGGGAGATAAACAACTGTCAATACAGAATGATATCCTAACTGACTTGAACTGTTGTAAATCACACACATCCTGTTAACCTGGTATCCTAACTGACCTGAACGATTGTAAATCACACGCATCCTGTTTAACCTGGTATCTTAACTGACCTGAACTATAGTAAAACTTGTATATCCTGTTTGACTTGGGCGCTGAAAAATTTCACCCCCCTTGTGAAAAAGCATAATAAAAGAGCGTGTGCCAAGACATTCTGGGTGCACTCATCCCGAGGAAACCTTGTCTCGTGTCGTTTCTCTCTCCCTTGCTCCCTTTCATGAGCCGCCCATCAGATGCGGGATGGCAGATACCGCATTCTGGTAACCCCGACGTGATTCCCTAAGGGGAATACGCAGCGGCGCGCCCATATCTTATTCGCTCGGTGGGAGCATCGCCAGGCCTGGCACATTCATCGGATCTGAAAGACGGTCTCGACTTTCGTAAGTATGGGTGGAGGCTTTTCTCAACAGCAGACGCAGCATCTGAAGGAATTGAGAGAGCTAGTCGCTTCTTCTAAATACTCTGCTAATTTAAAGGGCTCTCCTATAAAAAAGAAACCTATTGCTACATTATTGGCTTATGTGTGGCAACATTGTCCCAATTATTCTGAGGAAGGGTCCTTAAAAATTTTCCAATTGGCAAAAAATTGGTGAACTTCTCCATAGTCCTCCTCGTGCACCTATTGGCATTTTGGTCACTTGGAGAAAAATTATGGAGGCTTTAAAAGTCCATTAAAAAATAGAAGCAGGGAGTGTGTTTGAATCTCCCCTGCCAAGTTATGATAACTTTTCAATTTTCTCTAACTCAGGCAGAAGCTGCTGCCATTATTCAACAAAGCCCCACATGTAGTAAGCAAGGACATTCCATTCCCATAGGAGTAAATCCTAGAGGATTAAAAGCTTGTGAAATTTGGCAAATGGATGTAACTCAGTATCCACCTTTTGCCCCTTGGAAATATTTGCACGTTTCAATAGATACATATTCAGGGTTTATTCTGGCTACTCCTCAAAGGGGAGAAACTGTAAAACATGTCATCAATCATTCAATTCATACCTTTGCCTCGCTGGGACGTCCAAAAGAAATCAAAACAGACAATGGACCTGCCTGTACAAGTTCTGCTTTTCAGGACTTCTGTAACAGATGGGATGTAATCCACAAGTTTGGGATTCCCTACAACAGCCAGGGGCAGGCTATTATTGTGGAATGAGCTCACTTATCTCTGAAACGTGCTCTTGATTGATATTCATTGTGGGAAAAAACCCCGAACCTCCCAGCATTGCAAAATTCTCTTAACATTTGTCTTTACACTTTAAACTTTCTCAATCTGACTGGCATTCCTCCCACTTCTGCTGCATTTCGTCATTTTTCCTCCCCCTCACCTCCACCTAACAGACCTCTGGTATATTATCGCAGATTGCCAGATCCTGCCTGGCAGGGTCCCGCTGAGCTTCTCACTTGGGGATGAGGATACGCTGCGATCTTACTGCCAGACAAAACCACTTGCTGGATCCCTGGTCGGGCAGTAAGACCCTATCATGGGAATTCATCTGCTACATCTGTATCTTAAAACTCTTCCTGATATTCTTACCTATATCTCCTTTGCAATTTCTACCTTACTTCAACAAAACCTATGCTTCCTGTCAAAAGACTATTCGTGTTAAAATCATTTCATTAACAGAAGGCTATTATACTTGTTCCATGTGGGTACGTCATGAAAATGCTACCCGTAGCTTTCACTCTGTCACTTCTGTTTTGTTTATAGAACACTCTACCACTCACTCTTTTGTTCCCTCTTTACTCTTCCTATGGAAAGGAACCTTAAAATCTTTTCCTCTGTTCAATCTAAAACATAGGGGGACCCAAATGTCCTTATATTGTATCATGGGTTTCCCCACCCCAATTAACATCCTTGATGAATTACCAAATTAATCTTTATTGTCATTATTGTAATTATTATCCTTTTTCTATTAATTGAATTCCCTCTTCATTTCGCAAATGTTCTACAACTAACTTGTCCATAGCCCTCTCTCCTGCTTGTCATGTTTTTATATACCCGAACTCTGATCCTGTCAACAAACGATGCTTCAAAAGAACTGTCCATCATGATCCGCAGAAGCCTCATAGAAGAGATAATATTGCCTGGACTATAACTGACTTTCAAAAAGTTGGTTTAAGTTCTACAACCAATTTCTCTTGCATAGAAAACTTCTACCCACCACTTCAATTCGATTTGGCAGACGCACCCACACAACCAGGGGATATCCTGCAATCCACACCACTGTAGGAGGAACTTTAACATCACGCCTGAAAGGAATGTATTTTATCTCTGGCAATAATTTTGTTTGGACTTGTTACAATGGTTTCATGGCATGTATCCACGGGGATGAAATTGTTAAATCCAAATCATTTTTGCATTCAAGTATGGCTTGTGTGTATAACTCTGATGATTTTATATTCCTACAGGTATCCATGGAACACCCCCTCTCTTGCAAAATCTTAAAGATTTAGATCTGTTATTTTTAAAACAAAGGGGGATTGTGTGCTATGCTTAAAAAAGAATGTTGTCTTTATGATGATAGCGGGGGGGGTTCGTTTTCTAATTAAAAAAGAATGTTGTCTTTATGCTGATAGCAGGGGGGGGGGTTCGTTTTCCATTTCACCATGGCTTACAACCTTTTTAACTGCATTGGCAGGACCATTAATAATCATTATATTGATTTGTATTATAGGACTTTATTGTTTTAATAGAATATCACAACTTTTAAAAATCAATTATCCTTTGCTGATATTAATGTGCTATTGCAAGCTCATGTTATATCCTCAACACCGGATGAAAAAATGTCATTGCTGAGTTACCGCTCCTTGAACAACCCTGATGCTGACGGGTTGCACTCCTGCCTAGATTACGGGGACGGCGAACATTTCAGAAAAATAGTTCCTGTCTTTTTGGATGAGGAAGAAGACTCGTCATAAATAATAAAAACAGAGGAGATGTTGTAACTATGTATCATTCATGTGATTGCAACTATGTATCATTGCAACTATGTATCATTCAAGCATTGCAACATTGTATCATTCACATGTAAACATTAGATTTCTCTCTCTTCAGTGATCTTTGCCAGGCACGTACAAGAGACGGGGAGATAAACAACTGTCAATACAGAATGATATCCTAACTGACTTGAACTGTTGTAAATCACGCACATCCTGTTAACCTGGTATCCTAACTGACCTGAACGATTGTAAATCACACGCATCCTGTTTAACCTGGTATCTTAACTGACCTGAACTATTGTAAATCTTGTATATCCTATTTGAGTTGGGCACTGAAAAATTTCACCCCCCTTGTGAAAAAGCATAATAAAAGAGCGTGTGCCAAGACATTCTGGGCATGCTCATCCCGAGGAAATCTTGTCTCGTGTCGTTTCTCTCTCCCTTGCTCCCTTTCATGAGCTGCCCATCAGATGCGGGATGGCAGATACCGCATGATGGCAGATGAGATTCTGCTGAAACGTTGCTACAACTTTAAAAGCACCATATTATGACATGGGAAAATACCCGAACAAAGCTGAATGCCAGATATATATATATATATATATATATATATCTCCCCTCCCTCTGTCTCTCTTTTCTCTCCCTTGCCTTTCTAATTAGCTATTTGATATTTAATACATTGTTTTTCTGAGCCCACTTCTTTGATCCAGTATATAGAAATAGAGATCTTGTTAAATATAAAACATAACCTCAAAGCTTTATGTCTTGTGAATCACTTTTAAAAGAAGATGATGAACTGCCCTAGTTCATCACCTGAAGCTAAAGTCTATTATTGCCTGCCACTGGATTAATACAGAAAAATCCAATTGCAGCAATAAGAAACCCACCATAATGTATAGATATTTTCCTTAGGGGTGGTGAGCATACATTCTTTTGCAGAGGAAAACAACCTCTAACATTTACTATATCCTATATCAGGATGAATGTGTGTATTGTACATATAAAAACATCAGATTTCAGAAGGCAAAGTTCACAAATTGAAATTGATGGCCAGCAGAAACAGAGAATCAATACAACTGGAGTATTCAAATTGTGACTATCAAGGACTCATCCATTGTCTGCTAAGATATGCTTGTTTGAGAATAGTAACTGTTTATGCAGTTTGCAAGGATGGTTATTGATTTTAAAACTGCAGAAGTCTGCTTAGAGAATGTTTGGCATACCTATTTGTATCAGTCAAAAGATTAAGTACCTTTTCCTCCCTGAAATGAGATTTTGTCATAGATTTGTGTGCTATTGCCTGTTAGTTGGCAAAACAGAAAAGAACAAATATATATATATGTCATTTTCTAAGCAGAGTCAGAAATTTGGAGTTGCACATAACAATTTCATCTGAGATCTCTCTCTCTCTCTCTCTCTCCCCCCCCCACCCCCTTCTCTCTCTTTCTTTTCTTTTCCAGGAGATTTTCCTTTCAGACATCCTATTTCTTGAAAAAATATTGCTAAATTACTCTGTAACTTTGAAAAGAGAAGAGTAACACATAACTATTTAACAATAGCAAAAATGGAAGAAAAAAACTATCCTTAATGCTATGATATTATTGGATTCCATCAAGTAGCAATGAAGGCAGCTGGGACACATGGTCATATATAGGCTTCTATAGTAGTGAAAACAAGTAGTGTCACAAAATTAATATTGAAATTTTTATCTTCATTCTCTTTCCACTTTCCAATCAGGCCTCAAAACTCCTCAGGAAATTGCAATATCAGATACTCTTATATTCTTCACCACTATAAAGTTGTTCAATCTTCTACTTTGTGTTGTTTTAGAACTGAGTGTGCTATATGTCAACAATTTGATTTTGTCTTTCTGATTAATTTTGGGTTGTCAACTGATAAACATTCAACATTTATACTTCCAGCAAATCTTTGTATGAATGCTATATCCACTCTAAAGCACTGTTATATCTTCTTGGCATTTTGCATTCAATACAGTTTTAGTAGAATCATGTCACACAAGTCTTCATTTGATGAGATTCTTTACTCTCAGTGTATGCTTTTTTTTTTCTCTTTCTATCTTGATACAAGCCTTGTAACCAAACCAAATGTTTGATTTAAGATTACTTATTGACAGGCAAATGTGGGAAGCTGTAAAGACCTATTAAGTGGTGGGAATTGTTCCTTCTTGATTATTTGCTTCTCCTGCCATTTTGAGCAGTAAATGAA
This sequence comes from Hydrophis major, assembly GCA_033807585.1. Classification (NCBI taxonomy): domain Eukaryota; kingdom Metazoa; phylum Chordata; class Lepidosauria; order Squamata; family Elapidae; genus Hydrophis; species Hydrophis major. The sequence goes on along the minus strand of CM066329.1, from coordinate 157,572,714 downwards.
AAGAATTGCATTGCTCCATTCCCATGCCTTACACTATTATTTGCAATCATGATTACAAAAGTGGATTTGTCCTATGAGTCCTGAATGTTTCGTCGTCATCTTTTTCCGGCCACCCTTTCTCTACCCACTGTAAAACCCGCACCAGACGTTTGTCTTTATTAGTTTCGCGGGCAATGTCTGATGCGGTTATGGGTAGATCGGGAAGAGTCTCTATGCTAAGGGTGGACGTTGTTGTTGCAGGATCGGTGTCCAGCTTGGGTAGCAGCGTGCAGCTCAGGGCGTCTGCATGGGTGATTGTCTTACCGGGTCAGTGTGTTAGCCGGTAGCTATAGGCGGCAAGGAATTCAGACCACCTTGTTATTCTTGGAGATAGAATGTTTGGGGTGGCCCTGTTTCCTGCCAGGATTCCCAGCAACAGCTTGGTGATGATGGTGAAAGTCCTGCCGTAGAGGTACTCGTGGAACCTCTTTACTGCGGCTACGATTGCCAGGGCCTCTTTGTCCAACTGACTGTAGTTTCTTTCTGGCTTGGAGAGGGTTCTTGAAAAGAATGTGATGGGTGCTTCTTTTCCATTGGGGAGAGTGTGGCTGAGGACGTCTCTGACGCCGAACGGTGATGTGTCACTGGTGACTGCTAGGGTTACGGTCTTGTTGTACTGGATGAGGACCGCATCCAAAGTGAGCAGGTCTTTTGTCTTGTTGAATGCGGCTTCCTCACATTTCCCCCAGTTCCTGGTGGCCGCTTTGTCCAAGAGTCTATGCAATGGTTCTGCCCCAGTCGCCTTCTGGGGAAGGAAAACATTATAGAAATTAAGCAGTCCTAGAAATGCCTGCAGCTCTGTTTTATTCCTTGGCTGGGGTGCTTCCTTGATTGCCCTGATCTTTTTCTCAGTTGGGTGAATTCCATGGCAGTCTAAAAGGTACCCTAGGAATTCGACCCTCTCAGTGTGCAGTTGGCATTTTTCTTTTTTGACTTTTAGCCCCACTTCTTTGAATTTTTGCAGTACATCCTTTAGATGACTTTCCAGTTGTTTCTGATTTGCCGCTGACACCTGTACGTCATCGAAGTAGGGAACCACCTCCTTGATCCCTTGCAGGAGTCTTTCCATGAGACTCTGGAAGATTCCTGGGGTTGCGCTGACTGCAAACTGGAGTCTCTTACAGCGAAAAGCCTCCCGGTGGGTTACTATGATTTGTGCTTCTGCGGTTTCCACGTTGACCGGTAGCTGTTGGTAGGCTTGCGCCAGGTCGAGCTTCACATAAACCTTGCCTCCCCCCAGTGAGTGCAGGAGATGCTGTACTACTGGGACAGGATAAGCACTTTGCTATAAGGCACAATTTAGGGTGGCCTTATAGTCCCCTCAAATTCTCACCGACCCATCGGGCTTGACTGGGGTGACTATGGAGGTCTCCCATCCGGCATGATTGGTTGGTTCTAGGACTCCCTGTTTGATGAGCTTGTCTATCTCCTTATCGATCTTGGGTCTGAGTGTGAAAGGTACTCGCCGCGGTTTTAAGCTTATTGGGGGAATGCTGGGGTCTAGGCTGAATGAAATAGGGGGCCCTCGGTACTTGCCTATGGTGCCATCGAACACTTCCTGGAAGTCCCTCGTGAGTTGCTCTTCCCAGTCTGCCTCCGCGATGTGGTCGACGCCCATTACTTCGATCCCGAGCGGCGCGAACCACTGGAGTCCCAGGAGGCTGGGCGGGTCTCTGTCCACAATCATCGGGGAAGCCTTGCTGTGCGTCCCTTGAATGTGACCTCAAAGTGTCCTGTTCCGGCTATGGGGATGCAGTTCCCCTGGTAGTCCTTTAGGATTAACTTCTGGAGGGAGAAGGCGGAGCTTCGTTCCGGCGATACAGCTGCGATCTCAGGGCTCTGAGATCGTAGCCGATATTTTCGCCCCTGGTCGGTCCTAACGGACCTAAACCGTCCCGTAGAGACGGTGATCATGAAGGGCATTGTTCCAGGATCCCAGAGATATCGCAAAATCTCTGGTTTGATCCGGAAGAAGCCCTTTTGCTGGCGGCGGAGAGGCAGCCTCCATAGCTGCTGAAGTCGGGACAGCTCCGGAAAGAAAGTGATTGGAGTGAAGTGTGTCGGCTGGGTGAGAAAAACTCTTTTGTGCTGTAAATTCGCTAAGGTTGGAAAGTTCATCCGATATAAAGAAGAAAGCTGTGAGATTTTTTTTTGACTGAAATTGTTTTGAGCGGCGTTTTTTAAAGTGATGTCAAATTGAGGCTTGGTTTTTTTTTTTGTTTTTTTTTTTGTTTATACTTTTTGGGAAAGATTTTACTGTGACTTTGTAGGTAACCGGATTGAATTTTCTCTTATATATATTTTTATGCTCCCTTTGATTTTTTAACTTTCTTTAGGATAGTGGCTCCCTTTGGCTATTTTTTCTTTTTTTTTCTGTATATATTATTACTTTTTTCTGGCGGGCGGGGAGAAAGAGCATTAAGAAACTTTGTGACACTGCCAACTAGAGGCTTGAAAGTATCTTTATGTGAATTGGAGAGCATTGCAAAAAGACCTCATCTCAAGGACTTTTTAACGTGATAAAATAGAGGGAGAGCACAGCAAAATATTATTGCAGGTGCTTTCCTGGACTGTTATCAACAACACTTGAGGTTTGGCTTTGAAGTGGCTGGAGAAGAGAGTCATAACAAGAGCCTTGGATAAATAACAAAGTGCAGTGTGTTTTCTTATATATACCCCATTCGCTAGCCTTTTTCTAAATTTTAATTTTAGTAATATTTTTATTTTTGCCTTTTATTTTAAAGGGAAAGCCTCAGAGTTTTTTTTTTCTTTTTTCTTCTTTATTTTTCTTTTCTCTTTTATTGGGACTTTTTTGCTTTTCATATTTATGTTTTTGGACTACTTTGTTGTTGAGGTTGTTTTTTTGTTGTTTTTTTTGGATTATTGAGATTTTTTAATTGGATTAAGGTGTGAAGAATCTGAAGGAACTTTTTGTTTTTTTTTTCTCTTTTTGCTTTTTCTTTTTTCCTTTTTCTTTTGCTCTTAATCAATATTATTATTTTTGGATTTGTTTGTTTTTTCCTTTCTATTTTTTCCTTTTTTATGGTGGACTATCTCGTAATTGGATTAGGGTCTAGAAGAACCTGAAGATCTTTCTTCTTCCTTTTTTTCTGTTTCTTCTTTGGTTTCGTGTTTTTTACTATTGGAGTTCTCCATTTTGGATTATAATTGGCTGCTCTACCAGTTGGATTAAAAGTCAAGAAGAATTTGAAGTTTTGGAAACATTGAAATGAGCAGAAAACCAATACCATCTGGCATTTCTGCTTCTACCTCTGCTTCCCCACCAGCTGGAGGACAACGTTTAATTCAGACAATGTTGAAGCAAGATAAGGAACAAGAAAAAATAACTTTACAGTTACAGATGATTATGCAAGGAATCCAAGATCTCAAGACAAAATCAGATATCATTGAACAAAGAACAGGAAATATTGAACAAAGAACAGAAAATATTGAACAAAGAATAGAAAATATTGAACAAAGAGCAGAAAATATTGAACAAAGAGCAGAAAATATTGAACAAAGAATAGAGAAGACTGATGAAAAAGTGGAAAATATTAAACAAATGATGGTTAAGTATGAGGGGAGATTCCAAAAAATTGAGGAAGAAGGAAAACAAAGAGAGAAGAAGATTGGAAATATTGACAGCAGATTAACAGCGGTTGAACAAGAAAAAGGTGGGATGTTGAGGTGGGAGATGGAAAGGTCAGAATTTTACCTCAGATTTCAAAATATAGAAGAGGAAAAAGGAGAAAATTTGGCAGCGGTAATGATAGAAATTTTGGCAGATGCTTTGGAAATTACAGAGGAAAAGATGATGGATGGAATAGATGAGATATATCGAGTCTATACAAGATATGCGATGAGAAATAAATTACCCAAGGAAGTCCATATTAGATTTACCAAAAAATCCATTAAAACACAAATATTACAAGTAGCAAGAGAGAAAACACTGAAATACAAGGGTAAAGAGGTTGTGGTTTTAAAACAAATACCCAGAAGAGTGAGAGAGATGAGAAGAGAAGAGAATATCGATTTCTGACCAAAATACTATTGGAAAACGAAGTGAATTATAGATGGCTGATTCCAGAAGGACTAGTGTTTGGGTGGCAAGAGCAGAGATATAGAATTGATTCAATTGAGAAAGCAGAACTTTTTCATGCAGAATTCTTTGGAGGAAGAAGAGAGGAAGCAGAGAAAGAGGCTTTATCAATTGAGTTTCAAGATGAACAACTGGAGACTGAAAAAGAGAAAGGAGCAGCAGAGGGACAGATGGATAATAAAGAACAGCGTGAAGTGAGATCCACGAGAGCTGTTAGACCTAAATATAAAGCATAATCATGGAGGAAAAAAAACTGATTACAATGAATATAAACGGACTTAATTCAGCTGTTAAAAGAAGGAAAACTTTTCATAAATTAGAGAAATTAAAATTTGATATAATTTGTTTACAAGAAGTTCACATTAAAAAACAACATGAACAATTGTTATTACAGCCAAAATTAGGGAAAATATTTACCTCTTTGACTCAATGTAAGAAAAGAGGTGTGGTTTTATACATTAAAGAGGCTATTCCAGCAAAATTAATTTACACGGATGAAGATGGAAGAGTATTAATGGTAGAAATAATGGACAATAATATAAAAATACTTTTGATTGCAATTTATGCTCCGAATGATAAACAAGAAGAGTTTTATAAAAAGCTACATATGAAAATAATTGGACTGGACTATGTTAATATAATTATGATGGGAGATTTTAATGGAATTGTGGACAATAAACTGGACTATATAGCAACAACAACAAAGCAAAATAGAAAGGCTCTCCCAAGGTCCTTTTTTAAAATGACAGATGAATTAACTTTAAAAGATATTTGGAGAGAAAGAAATGTTAAAGCTAAACAATATACTTTTTATTCAAATAGACATTTATCATGGTCCAGATTAGATATGATTTGGATCTCAACAGAACTAATATCTAATATTAAAGAAACAAATATTGAAACAAGTACCTGGGCAGATCATAGCCCAATGACAATTAAATGGAAGGGACAAAAAAAAAGATCGAGATGGACATTAAATAATACTATTTTAAAGGAGAAAGATTTTACACAATGGATGGAGAAGGAATTGGCTTTTTTCTTCAGAGAAAATAAAAAAGAAGATACTTCAACGCAAAATGTGTGGGACACAATGAAGGCATACGCTAGAGGTTTGATAATAGATTATACAAGAAAAAAGAATATTAGGAAAAGGCAAGCTTCTAAGGCCTTGGAAGATGAGTATAAAATTCTTGAAAAAGAATTACAGAAAATTCCACAGAAAAAGGATATTAAATTGAAGCTGGATGTAATCAAACATAAAATGGAATTAATAGAGAAAGAAGAACTGGCACAGAAAATTAGAAACTCTAAACAGAATTATTTTGAAGATGCAAATAAACCAGGTAGATGGCTAGCATATAAATTGAGAAAAGAGAAGGAATCAAGAAAAATATTGAAGTTAATAGATGAACAAGGCCAAGTTTGTTATGGGAATAAGGAGAAAAAAGAAATTATTCGAGATTTTTATGGGCAATTATATAAACAAGAGAATATTGATGAAGAAAAAGTCAAACAGTATTTACAGGAAGCTAAGTTATCAAAGATACCTAAAGAGACTGAAGAAATGCTAGAAAGCAATATAACAATGATGGAACTAAATGAAGCATTTAAGAGACAAAATAATGGGAAAGCTCCGGGTCCAGATGGGCTTCCAGTAGAATTTTATAAAACATTTCAAGAATTATTGAGCATCCCATTGTTAGAAGTTATGAATGAAGTTATGTTAAAAAAGATGATACCTAAAACATGGTCAGAGGCTTATATTACACTCATACCAAAGGAAGAGACTGACCCATTGCAAATTAAGAATTATAGACCTATTTCTTTATTGAATGCAGACTATAAAATCTTTGCTTCAATCTTAGCAGAAAGACTTAAAAAATATTTAAATAATTTTATTCATTCAGATCAAAATGGATTTCTGCCAAAGAGACAAATTAGAGACAATATGAGAGTAATCTTGGACACTTTGGAATACTATGACGCTCATCCTGAAAAGCAAATGGCTTTGATATTCCTAGATGCTCAAAAAGCATTTGACAACGTGAACTGGAGATTTATGTTATTATTATTGGAGCAGATGGGTTTCGCTAAAAAATTTATTCAAGCAATAGAAGCTATATATAATAAACAGACAGCAAGGGTAATGATGGAGGGGGAACTTACAGATTTTATTAATATAAGGAAAGGCACAAGACAAGGATGCCCCCTATCTCCTTTGCTATTTGTGTTGACCTTGGAAGTGTTGAATAGAAATATTAGGGATGATAAAAGCATAAAAGGAATGAAAATTAAGAAGGAAGAATTTAAGCTACAAGCTTTTGCTGATGACTTAGCTTTTATTTTGGAAGATCCGCTAGAAACAGCTCCAAAGTTACTGGAAAGGATAGAGGCATATGGAGAGGTGGCTGGTTTGAAAATAAATAAAGACAAAACAAAGATTTTGACAAAGAATATGCTATTGAGACAGAGAGAAGAATTGGCAGATCTTTTGAAAATTCAAGTTACAAATAAGGTTAAGTATTTGGGGATATATTTGACAACAAGATGTAGCACATTAAAGGAGAATAATTATATTAAACTTAAACAACAGATAACTACAGATTTGAAGAAGTGGGAAAACTTGCAATTGTCATTAATAGGGAGAATTTCAACAATTAAGATGAATATCTTACCTAGAATTTTATTTTTGTTTCAAACAATACCAATTAGGCTTGGAAAAGGATTAACTTCTGGCTTTCCAAAAGTCTCTTTTGGATGGTGGACACCAGGTGCTGGATTTCCTGCCATGCAACCATGGAGAGGTAGGACCCGGAGTCCACCTCCATCTTGCATGGCCTGCCCTCAATGCCCACCTCCACGTACACTTTCCGTGCATCCGTGCTCGATGAGTGGCCGATGACGACCATCTGGTGGGTCTCCTCTCTGCCAATTCTCGCCGCTCCGTTGGCCTCGTCTGTCCTGATTCCAGCAGCTCTCGGTTGACGGTCCCTTGTGCCGGGGGGGTTTCCATTCGATCTCCGCTCGCTGTTGTCGCGTCGTCGGGGGCTGTATTATTTCTTGAAGCAGCAGATTCGGGCGATGTTGCCTTTCTTTCCACACTGCCAACAGATTGCATCGAAAAAACGGCACTCTGAGTGAGGATGGTTGCTCCCGCAACCGATGCATTGGAGCTCCAATTTATGACTCCGCCGTTCACGCCGGTCTCATTCTATTTGGAGTCGATGGATGTCCCCCTCCTCGTCCGTGGTGTCGGATGTGGAGTTGAGGTCACCGTTGTGGGTGGTCGTGGTCGCTCGGTGGCTTGTTTCGGTGTGTGTGTCAGAGGTTGTGGCTCATTCCCCGGCATTGGGTCTCTGCATTCAGGCCACTGATTTCTGGGTTGCCTCTGCTGCGGTGGCCTCGGCAAGGGCGTCAGTGAGGGGGATGTCCCCCCTTGCCATCAGCCAGCTTTGCAGGATCAGGTCCCTGAGCCCGAGGACAACATGATCTCGTAGCGCCTCATCCATGTCCGTGAAGCTGCACATGTCCCCCAGGTTCCGCAGGTCTGCTATGAATTCGCTGATGCTCTCACCCAGTTTTTGGTCTCACCGGTAGAAATCGTGCCGCCTGATGAGGGTGCGCACGGCGGGGGACATAGTGGCTTCGTAGTAGCGGTTCGAGATCGGCCCAGTCCATCGCCTTCATGTCCTCAGGTTTTGCGAGGGCTTTTGCCATTTTGAACACTGCAGGCCCACAGTGTGTCAGGAAAACAGCCCTTTTTCTCTACCCGTTTGCATCCTTGAGATTGCTACTCTCGAGGAACATCAGGAACTTGTCAATGTACAATTCCCATTCCTTGGTAGCTTGGTTAAAGGGTGCGGGCAGTGCGATGCTGGTCATCTCGAGGATTTTGTCATTCTCGGTGCCACGTGTTCGGTGGGTGCTAGTTCCGCGATCCCACCATCATCGCCAGTGTTATGTCACCAGCTTGAATGAAACTCAGGAGGCAGTGACAAGTTCAGCTCTTTTATTAGGTTCCTGGATCAGCTTGGCTTGAACCAGATTGGCCCCGGCTTATATTCAGTTGGCCGCATGGGCCGCGGCCAATGGCACTTTGAATCTACCGCAATTGATTCTTACCAATCACTGGGATTCGTGGCAGGCCAATCAGTGCAGCTCGCTCGGCCAATCCGGTTGCCGTGCGCCCTGACCAATCAGGGCGCAGTGTTTACAAGAATGTTAATGAACCTATACAGAACAAGGGAAACATTTTTCAGTTTCATAATTCCTGGATTTGCACCTAGGCTGCTTCTTGATATTTGTTACAAACCCACCTACATTAATGACTGCTTGATCATGCTGCTTCTGTGCCTTAATCACCATTTAGTTAAAAGAATATAAGCAGAACTTGTAAGAGGAGTGGCAGAACCTGTGGGGTGGATTCAAAAGAGGAATCAGCCTAGAGTCTCTACATAGCTACAAATGGACTACATCTAACTTGTCCTGAATTCCATTGACCTTTATCTAACACCAAAATAGTTCTAAATGTTAGTTGAGTAGATTCCTGTGCATAGGCATGACTAGTAATAAACAATTTCATTTGGAACTTCACTTGTATTCCTGGTTTTTCATGTCTGATAGTACTGTTCCAATCACATCATTAAAATCCAGTATTTACAAACAGCTGTGAGTACCTATCTATTTTTGGTGGAAAAGGTGATAGAAAGTTAGAAATTTAACCAATCAACAATAATTCTTAATAATTTATTAATAATATACAGATTTATTTATATTTATATTATGATTGTTCATGTTGTGGCATTTTTTTCTATATAGTTCCATCATTCCAGTGGTTGGTCTAAGGATATTTTTTTTTAAGATGAAGGAACTAGTAAAATAACATTTCTCCTTATAAGGACAAATCACAAAGTTGCTTAAAAAGGAAATGTTTTAAACATGTTATTTTCATTCTACCCACCTCTTTCTTTTGAAACAAAGAAGATAACTTAGAAAGAATCCTCATATTTGTTGTTAATGGACCTACTTTATTAAATTCCTTTACAGGTGCTACAAATTTTTCAGTGATTGTGTCTTTTGTTGAAAAATACCTAATGAGAAAAGATACCACACTCATCTTTAGAATTTATTTAGTAAACTTATATGGCCAGACATTTCACACAAAATGACTCTGGACTTTTGAATGAAGTCTGAAGGAAGTCTCATTTTTAGTCTATCAGGGGAATGACTTATGCCACTGCGGATGCAAAAGGCTTCTCTTCTTTAACTCAATATATTTTACTCTTTACTTTAAAGTTGGCTAAAAAACTAAGATCATGGCCTTCTCAATTCCTGGCAAATAGATGAGGAAGAAATAGAGGTAGTGACAGATTTTATTTTCCTGGGCTCCAAGATCACCGCAGATGGGGACTACAGCCAAGAAATTAAAATATGCTTGCTCCTGGGGAGGAAAGCTATGAAAAATCTAGGCAGCATACTAAAAAGCAGAGACATCATCCTGGCAACAAAAGTGTGCATAGTCAAGCTATGGTTTTCCCAATTACAATGTATGGTTGTGAAAGTTGGACCATAAGAAAGGCTGAGCACCAAAGAATTCAGGCCTTTGAAATATGGTACTGGAGAAGACTCCTGCAAGTCCCTTGGACTGCAAGGTGATCAAACCAGTCAGATATAGAGGAGATCAACCCTTACTGGTCTTTAGAAGGCCAGATCTGAAGATGAAACTCAAAAATTTTGGCCACCTAATGGAGAAAAGCCTAATGCTGGAAACAATTGAGGGCAAAAGATGAACAGGATGGCAGAGAATGAGGTGGCTTGATGGAATCACTGGAGCAGTCAGCTTAAATGGACTCTGGGGGATGGTAGAGGACAGGAAGACCTGGAGGAACATTGTCCTTGAGGTCACAATAAGTCAGACACAACTTCATGACTAACAACAACAAATACTTTACTCTCTGCTTGAATATTTCCCAAATGTTGAAATTCTTTTGAAATTTCAGTGTTATCAGAGTTGTTACATCAAGAATCACTGCCTCATTTCTGGAACTCTAATGTCCAAGCCTTTTTTCCTTGCCTACCCAAAGGATTCATTATGTCACTAAGATATTCAAATTTCATTTGTACCTGAAATCAGGTAAACACTCATTGCCAAGCAATATCTTTTTTCTCCTTCATAGAGATTCTTATTTACGTGTGATTTTCCTTCACTTCTTCTACCCACACCCTCATTTATTATGGAGGCTCTTTAGCCTGGAATATTCACCTACTATTTTTGATTTTATAGAACTGATCTTCGCTTACTATCTTCCAACTGGAACAGTCTCTTGGAAGGATTTAAACAACAACAACTGTCAGACAGATGGAGACAAATACACGGTCTGTGGATATCTCTGGAAAAGTAGAGGACACAACGAATTATTTCATAGCATTTTATTTTTATGAAGGTGAAGAGAATGTTTTTTTTTTTTTGTTATTTTAAAGATTTACAAAATTATAGATATATTCATAATTACATTGTTATGAACAAAAGCATAGACTTCAAACAGTTAAGGTAGCTCAGAGCATCCTGAATTCGTTATATAGACTTGGAAAATAGTGAATTGTAAAGTCCTACATCTTTTTCCGTAAACAAGAAGTATTCTATCTATCATTTTTCTATCTTTCTATTTCTGTCTCCATACATAGCAATTTCTCCCATTATCGCTAAAAGGTTTACAATATAATTCAAAAGTTTGCATAGTGTCAAAGGATTTTGAAGGGAATATGAAGGTATCCGTGTGTGCAAACATCTAGAAAAATAAAGACACGAACCTGTGTGGAGGAACAGTCCCTGAAAGGAAAAGGAAAGTACTGGCAGACTAATCCACACAGAAAAAGCTAGTGGGGCATCCCTTCTATGAATAAGGGCAAGAAGTAGGTGAATGGCCAATAAGATCTTGTAATGGTCATAACTGAACTGAACAAATGTTCAGCTCTATGGCCAATACATTCTAACTTGTAATTTTGGAAATTTGCTTAAGAAACAACTGGAAGAAGCTTAAGTGACAGTCTTCCTAGCTTACAGTGAGGAATTGACCATAGACTCAGAAATTTAAATTTGCAGATTAAAAAGATTAAATTTACAGATTGAAAATAGCTTTAGTGCACGTCTTCATATTGCTTCCCCTTTTGTAGTAGTATAAAGCTGGCGTACCAACTGCCTTTTGTTGTTAACCTCCGAGATAGATAAAATTTAACATTTGAAATAATTTCCAATTTGAATATTTAAGTCTGATTTATTTGATATTTAATATGAAGTGATATTTAATTTGATGTGATATTTAATAAATTGCCAGATAAGGAACACAGAGACAACAATATTTTGAATACATTTTAAATGCAATCATCTGTTTTGTCATGATACATAAGCTTGACTTTGTTCAATTGTTCTGTGGTGTAGATATGAATGCTGACCTACCCAGGCTAATAATACAGCTGTGGAGATCTGATGCTGTCTAAGTTTTTTTTTTTGCTTGCAGATGTTTTGTATTATTACCTAGTAATAAAGCTGTCTATGCCACATACAATGATTCATGCAATGTAACAAGCCTATTTTGAAGAACTGCTATTCTTAGTATATGAGTAAAACTTCAGTTCATCATGCTTAGTTGCATGAACTATTTCTAGCAAAGTCTGAATTTAGCCTATATAACTGATGTTGGCATAAGTGCATAATTGAGTCAATTGACAAGAAAATCAACAGTTGATTCAGTTTATTAAGTCCAAAGTACAGATTTGGCAACAGTTGAGGCATCAAGTCTTCATTTTACATGGCTATTTAACATGCTAGTTCACAGTGGTCATTAAACAGCTTCTATTTTCCACTTAATTACAGACCTGTCCTAGCTCCTTCTGAAAATGAAGTGATTTTAGAATGGCAGAATAGTAATTTTATTTTATTTTATTTGGTGTGGTGCGTAAATTAAAGCTCACTCATTCTCCCATTTGGATAATTTACTAGCAACAGGAAATGAACTGATTGCAATTATGTTCTCTGTCTTCAGCAGAAGGGTCTGTAGTTCTTTGCCTTGATAATAGCTGTAATGATACTTTAGTCAACTGGTAGAATCTTTTTTATTTCAGCTTCACTGAAGTTTCTGAATAGCATAAAAGGTTTTCAACAATTAATTCACAATTAAATATTCTGATTGCTTTTTAAAAATTGTCAAAGGGCCCCTGTGGCCACACTTTTTCCATTTAAAGTGATGCTGAATTAATAATGTTTGTTATCTTATCAGACCTTTAAACTCCTGTGACTGATATCACATCAGTTCGCCCACTTAAGCAAAATGTCACACGGCAAGACTTCCATTCGGAATAGGTCATTCCTTCTGAAGGCTCATTAGTGCTCACTGTCCATTTTACTTTCCAGTGCTCGTTGGAACACAGAAACAGGAAGGAGGGATATCATCCATTCCCTTATTTCAAATGGTAGACATATAAAAGCCATACCATGTGTTATAATTAATTTTGGATAAAAAGCCACATTTGCCACTTAATATTCAGTTAATTGACAATTAAATCATTGTGATGTTTAAGTTCAGCTACAAAGTTGCTGGCAAGAAAGATGCCTTGGTCCATCTGGAGTACTGCAGCCTTTTATGAAATGGATGCCAACATTTCAGTGAAAAATAGCAACAGCTGATGCTGCTATACATATACAGAATAAGGAAAAATATAGTTTTACCACCTAACTAATCCAATATATTAGGAAAGGAGCCACAGCTCAGTAGTGGAGCTTATGTGTTAGATGCTAAAGGTCCTAAGTTCCACTTGTGATAACTCCAGTTCAAAGAATCCAATAGGTAATCTTTGGAAAGAATTTAGTCACCCAGCAATCTTTAGGAGACATAAACTATTACTTAAGGAAATCCTAAGTGGGCTGGATAAATATGATCTGGCTCAAAGCAGTTGCTTTTATATACACTGTATAGTTCTGATGCAAGACAAAGCACGGAGATAAAATTCTCTCACAAATGAAAGTAAATATAGGTGTCTCAGGACAATGTTGCAAGATTAATACAATCTGCTAGAGACTAGTTTCCTGAGGATGGGCTCCAGCAGGAGTCCGAATGCTCAGAAGATTAAACCTCTGGTCATGTCCAACCAGATTGGATCCTGAAAAACAAATTCTCTGTTCTCAGGTGAGGTTCCATAAAGTTTTTATTCTTCACTACTGTCTAGTTTCAATTTATTCTTATGCTTGCTTAATTATTTTTCTGTTCTTTTTTTCTCCTAAACAGTCTATTTTATCATACTAAAACTACCCCAGGAAACATTAGTGCATTGAGAAATGTGCATTGCATACTTGCAATTGGTGTGGCATATCAGCCAAAACTGATATGACCTTATGGTACTCAACCAAAATATCCAGATGCATTTTAATTAAATACTTTCTAAATCTTCCTTAAATTGTCTTCATGACTTCTAGAAACTTTGGAAGGACAAAGAACCCCAGAAAGGAAGGTGAAAGAGACATACACACTGTGTGAGTTTGCCTTCCTTTTGTTTATCAATGGATTTCCTCCAATAAGTGACTGTTTATAATATAATGTGTAAATAGATAACACTGCTTACAATTGTATCTCACAATTAACTGGCTTTAAGGAATTACAATTGTCAATCACAGAAAGAATGAAAATGATAGAGCTGACTAATCATAAATTGTCATATGTCAATAGATTGATAGGCAACTTAATTATCTATCAGTAAATCAAAGATCAGGAGAAATGCATGCCATCATTGGAAAAAAAAAAAAACTTGAAATCAGGAAAGTACACAGAAACAAAATAATATGGTCACAAAATTATCACAGAAACAACCTTCCATTCTTTGCAATGCTAATGGCAATTCAATATCTCTGTATACCAGGCTTGATCGCATAATCAGAGGAAGTTTCTATTTGCCTTCCTGGCTAAGTCCTTATATTTTTGTCCTTTCTATTTTTCTAAAGCATTTGTATTTTATATTACTGCTCTTCACTGTTTTTAAAAGCTTTCTCTTGAGCAAGGGAAAAAATAATAGTTCTACAGAATCTCCCCAAGAACCTTATTTTCTCTAAGGAAAAAATGGATAAGCAATGTTCTTCTAGGTGACATTCTCTTTCTCTCTAACTGTCCTCCTTTCTTGTAATATCATTCAGGAATCACTCCTCCAATTTCCTTAAAAAGCTATTTTATCTTATGAGAGAAACTTTGATTTCCCTCCCCCCTCCTCCCATCGCTATTGTATCTTTAGAGTGTTTTAGCACTGCTTTAAAATTTGCTTTGACCATCTTTTCTTCTCTTTGGGGAAAATTAAATTTGAAAACTATTTATTTGATAACTGCAAAACAATTTTCAACACTCCTTTTTCATGGATAAAATACTGGTTGTGATAGGGGTTGTTGTAGAGTGATCCAGGCTGTTCAGACTACAGTTTAAAACATGAAAACAACTTTCTGAAACATATTCCATGGCTGGAAAATCTTTGTCATATTGGTCATAGAACAAAAGATTTTATTTTTTTTTAATTTCAGGACTGGAATGAAAAAATAAACTTATCCTTTATAAAGTATACCCTGAGGAATGACAGATGAAGACAATCCCTTTTGCTAAGTTAACACAGGAACCTACAGGGAACAAATTGGTTAAATATTCTTATATCCTATATATAGATGTATAAGATTAATCACACTAAGGGGAAACTCCATTAAGCAATAGATTTCCTATGAACATTTTACATGCTTGTAGAATTCTAATCTTCAGATTTGTAGAGACCAGTTTCTTTCATCAGTTGATGCCTCTTTAGGAAAAAGTATCATACAAATATGAGATGCAATTATATAACAAAGAAACAGTCTAGATAAAAACATAGTTTCTATTTAGGAAAAGATATTGTATAAAAGAAGGAATTTGTTCCGTTCTTCTAGGTTTACAAATAAAAGAAAATGGATAATTTTTTGGGTCATGTCAATGTTGTTAAACCCTATCCCCATAGCCAAGATTTAAGGGATATTGAAATCCTAAGGTTTATCCACATCTACCTCACAGCTAATCTATATCCTTGGATTAATCTTTTCATTCAGAATTACCTAATCTGTCTGGATTTCATGTGAGTGAAAAAGGATCACTACTAAAGAACAATCTATCCTTTTAAAAATATGTACATTTTGCCATGTTGCTGTAAGATTGTGCTTGATTTTTTTTTTCCTTAG
Source organism: Hydrophis major (assembly GCA_033807585.1). Taxonomy (NCBI): domain Eukaryota; kingdom Metazoa; phylum Chordata; class Lepidosauria; order Squamata; family Elapidae; genus Hydrophis; species Hydrophis major. Next base: position 157,557,343 of record CM066329.1, on the reverse strand, counting down.
GGGGATTTTTCTCTTCTGTTATAAGTACTACTGAAGAATAGCAAAATTATAGATTAATACCTAAGAAGTAACTACTTACTGCATATTTTTCTCATGAGAAAAGAACACTCATTGTTGATTTAAAATAATATGTGAAACTGAATGTAGATTTCTTATTATAGTCAGATAGCAATTGACAATTTGGCAATCTTCAATTTGCAGATACTTGGTGCCCAAAGATTTATATCAAGAAAGATGTAATTAACAGATAGGAGTCATTGTGCATTTCAAACAGTAAGGGGGAAATGTTATATCCAAGGACTAATTTCACTTTTTTGCTAAGGTGTCCTCTTGAAAATATATCAGTTATCTAAGAGGACAGCTGCTTTCTTGATTTTTTATGAAATAATAGCAAAAAGTAATGACAGAGCTCCAGAAATACCAACAAGCACATACATTTGCAACAAGCACATTCTATTTCTTTTCTTTAAAGTATTGTGAAGTTATTCTTAACATATATGACTATATAGCATTATGATGTTGCCTAATTTGGGTAATGAAACATTTTCAAGAAGCAACCAAGCTCAGTGAATGCCAAGGACTCCTCATTTATAACTGTCCATTAAGAATACAAAAAATGACTTGGAAATAATTCATCTTCATTCTATCTATGTCTATTTAATCTACAACAGTTTTTAGAAATGCAAACATGCTATTTAGTGTTATCTACAGGTAGTCCTCAATTTACAATCGTTAAATAAGTGATCGTTTGAAATTAAAGCAACACTGAAAAGATGATTTATGACAATTTTTCACATTTACAATCATTGCAGAATCCCTATGATCACATGATCAAAATTTGGATGCTTGGCAACTGGCTCGTATTTATAACATTTGCTGTTTCCTGGACTCATGTGATCGCATTTTGTGTCCTTCTGACAAGCAAAGACAGTGGGGAAGCCAGATTTAACTTAACAACTGTAGTGATTCACTTAACCACTGTGACAGGAAAGATCATAAAATGGGGCAAAACTCACTTAACGACTATCTTGCTTAGTAATAGAAATTTTGGACTCCGTTTGTGGTTATCAGTCAAGCACTACATCCATCTATCCAGAATAGAATAGAATTCTTTATTGGCCAAGTGTGATTGGACACACAAGGAATTTGTCTTGGTGCAAATGCTCTTAGTGTACATAAAAGAAAAGATACATTCATGAAGAGTCCAGAATCATAAGGCACAACACTTAATGATAGTCATAGGGTACAATAAGCAATCAAATCATACTAGGAAACAGTCAATATAAATCATATTGAATTATCTATCTATCTATCTATCTATCTATCTATCTATCTATCTATCTATCTATTTATCTATCTACCTACCTACCTACCTACCTACCTACCTACCTATGTCCCCCTTCTCTCTATCATCTATTTATCATCCATGACCTATCACTATCTATCATTTTATAATTAAATACCTTATGTTAATGTCAGGAAATGCAGTTTTAACCATTATTTCAGTTTCTTGAAATAAAAAAGATTCATAGTTTCAAATGTGTTCATCAAACAAGCCACATTTCAGATTTCATGTATGTTCAGAGAAAAAGAATGATATCCTACACAATCAAGCCAATTGCATGGAATTGGTTTTTTTAAAAAATGCAACAATGGAGAACATTCTGAATACTATTTGAACAGATGGATAGCACAATAGACTAGCCAGGCTGCTTTGAATAGAATATTGATGCATGCTAGTTAGACTGGATACTTAGCTGTTGTTTAACAGCTGTCTGTAAAGTGGGAATAATGCACAATAGCCTGGGCTTCTGAACTAACATGCAATCAAAGAAGCTGAATATTCTGGAAAACGTTGTGCTTTTGTCATATATGCTGAAAATGTAGAATGATTTAATTCTTCCCATCTTCCTACTGGACCTTTCTGTGAAATAATAGGAAGAGTTTGCATGTTTCAAAATACCACAGTGCTTGATTAATTGGATCCATATCATATTTAGAACTTCAGCACAGTAATTTATATTTAAAATAATGATCAGCCTGCACTGAGAGCCCAGACTTTTGATCTGGCTTTAAGATAAAAATAGTGCTGGCCCCACTCAAAAATGGCCCTTATCAGAAGCTGGCTCTAGGATATTGCTAAATCTCAAGAGATCCTTCCATACTTAGGGGAACATCTGAACCACAAAACTAGAATGAGATTGAAAAGGACAATTTAGTGAGTGGATTTCAGGAGGTAATATCAGACATGGTTGTGCAACTCATTGGCCTTTACTAAAATCCACAGAGTTCAGCTTTGTTCCCAATTCCTTAGATATATTTATGAGAACACTGAGATGAAGAATTTACTGATTTAATTATTAAAGCTAGGAGGCTACAAAGATTCTGAATTCCATTTGGAATCAGTGGTAGATTGCCTGACAATTAGCAAAGATAAAAGATGATCTAAAACTTTTCTGAATAGCAGCACACACTTTTTTAAAAAAATCTAATTGATTACTTGGAAGTTATCCTGGACTTATACTTATTACTTAATACTGCAATATTAGGTCTATGCATGTAAGTGTCTTACTCTGTTTCAAACTCTTGTACCAGTTCCAGTTTCAGTGAAGCATGTCTAATTTAAAGCCCATTAGTTTTATCTTAATTGGACTACTATAATGCTGTAGGAACTCCTTCTGAAAACCAGTCAGAAATTGTTACAGGACAAGAGTAAGAGTTGATTTGGGTCATAAACAGAGACCTGAAACAAGAAATGGATGTAATTTTCTTAAACAAATGTGTATGGGGTATGTTTTGATGGCCTTCTTTTTTTTAAAAAAAATAAATTTTCTTGATTTTACAATTAAAACAAACCAACAACACATACATAAATGAAAGAGAGAAAAAGAAGAAAGGGAGAAGAAAATAGAAAGAAAAAAATAGAAAACAATTAAAAACATTCTCATCGTCAACAGTTTGTAAGACCTCTTTTTGATCCTTATTTTATACCATATACACACACCTAATCCTTACATATATCTGTGTATCACTACTATGGATTTATCCTATCTTCTTTTGCCTTTTAGTGTAAAGTCTATCTTTGGTCTATCCATTTGTACCAGCAGTTCCAGCTGTTGTAGTATATTGATGTGTCTTTATTTTTTAATGTCAAAGTTAATTTGTCCATTTCTGCACAACTTGAAATTTTTTGAATGATCATCTCCTCTGATGGAACATGAGGCTGCTTCCAACATTGTGCAAAAGCCAATCTGGCCGCTATCAAAATGTGTATTATTATATATTTTACTTTTTTTTATATTTGTTTATCAAAGATCCCTAACAGAAAGGACTCTGGTTTTAATTCGATCTGTTCTCTTGTCATTTCTTCCAGCCAATTTCTAATTTTCTGCCCATATTTTTGAGCTTCTGTACAGGGCCACCACATATGGAAAAAAGTTCCCTCTTTTTTTTCTGCATTTCCAGCAATTTGGACTCATGTTGGGGTCCATATCTCAAAGGAGGAAGGTGCCATCTATAAAACATTTTATAGGCGTTTTTATGCCTATAGACAAAGTTTACTTCAGAAGCCACTAACCATATGGAAAGTAGTAAAAGTGTTCTATTCTTTTAGTTTTATCCTTTGAATTTGCAAGCTGCAACAATACAGATGTTATAGGTTGGCATAGCAACTTATTTCTCCTCCAGTGTGAATGGTAGTTAATCTCCATGAAATAGATTGTAGACCGGCAGGTATTGGCATGGCCATTAATATTTTTACATAAACAGTGGGAGGAGGGTGGGGAAGCAGACATCAGAAAACTGTAGCCTCAATAATGTATCAGAGGCTCTTTTTTTCCCTTGAAGTTTGCAATGAAATTCAGTATCTTATAAAACATCAAGTGCTTCTTTCAATTTCACTGAAAATTAAGTGATGCTTAAATAAGTACCCGCATCTGGATATTTGTATGTTAAAGGACTGAGCTGTAATCTTACTATATTCACTGACCTGAGAGTAATTCTCATTGAACTCAATAGAGCTTACTTCTGAGTAGACATATATTAGTATGTATTGTCAGTCATCTAATCACTGTATATTATGTAGTGCCTGATGAATTCTATAGATCCTATTCATAGACTACAGGAATTTATTTTTACAGTATCATACATGAAACACTTTTTAATTATAGCTATATAGAATCCTATATTATCTCTAATTAGTGCTGTCAAATGAATGGAAAATAAAGGACTGTTGGCAATCAGCAGCTATTATACAATAGCACTATCACATCTGTTCATATTAACAGATAAGCAGGGAAAATCAAAACAGTGTTTGATTCATACTCTAAAACGGTCTGAGCAAAATATTGTAGCTAAGTCTTTCAATATCTTTTGCTGACTTTGATCTGATTAAAGTCCAGAGAAACCATAGCTACAGATGTAAATGTTCTAGTGCATCTGAAATTAAAAACCATGATATTTCAACAAATTAAATGACTGAAATATAGTGCAGCTGACATGATTATAGTATAGTGCAAATTTATGCTAGAAAGATTTTAAAATCTCTGGAGCTGCAGGTGTAAGATGACAGCAAACCAACTGAAATATACTATATTCTGCCTAAACACACTGTACAAAATTAATTAGGCAGTTGATCATACAATAAAAACATGATTGATAAGCTAATAGAAATAAGCAGCAAATAAGTCAATAAAAAAACTACAGTCTTTCACTAGGTTCAACTGATCTTCAGTTCAGCTACTGACAAGATTATGTCTCTAATAGAAGATATTTTTAAAGGGAAAAATAATTTTGAAAATGAGAACTCTATTACAGTATTTATCTCTGCTGGAAACTATAATGTGTATGCAATGTCAAATTTGTAGATAGACAAATCTGGAAGTAATTTTCTAAGAAAGGTACCTGAAAAGCACATCAAAGCCTACTGAAATAATGAGACCAGCTCCAGCTGTTGGATTCCAACAGCTTTTGATTTGTGCTCTAGTAGAAGCTCCAGGTTTTGATTCTCTGTTGATAATTTCCATGGTATTGAAGATGATTTGCACATTATTTAAAAAGAGACGGCGAATTTGCTAACTGTACCCTAAAGGACACTTTATTTCTATTTTATAGATTATAGTTTCCCACTCCCTTGTGCCATGACTACAGGCATTGCTGGAGAAATAACATATTTGTTTTTAGAAAAAAAGAGACATTTCCCAACTCCCTCTACAAAAACACTTGAATCTAACCGATCATGTTTATTATATAAGGGTTACCTAATGCAGTATTATAAAATGTCCCAATTTTTCCATTGTTTATACAGTGTTGTTAAAAAAACAACAACAAAGTAGTATTTAGAAGATTTTGGTTTGTATAAGTAACATATTTGTGTACATATATGGTTATTGAATTATTATTGATGTATATACTCACCTGGTCTAAACTAATTCCAAATCATAATTATAATAAGGCAAAATATTATATGATCAGTATATTGAAAAAAATGCAGGCAAAATAGATATTCACAAAGCTTGGCAGCAATGTCTGAAAGTAGAAAATTTGAAGAAAGAGACAAGGGCTAATATTGGCTTTACAGGACCAAGGCATAAGAACAAATATATATAAAGACAGAATTGAGAGTACAACAAAATATATCAAATGTCCCCTCTGCAAAGAAGCTGAACAAATAGTGAACCATCTAAGTAGCTGCTGCAAGAAGATCACACAGACTATAAACAACAGCAGAACAAAATATCAACAATGATGCATTGGAATATCTGAAAGAAAAACCACTTGCTTGCAACCAAGAACTGAGGAGACAAACAAGATAGACAAAAAGAAAATGAGGAAATTAAAGAACTCTGAGACTTTAGCATCAAACAGATAAGCAATAGATAATAGAATTCTTTATTGGCCAAGTGTGATTGGACACACAAGGAATTTGTCTTGGTGCAAATGCTTTCAGTGTACATAAAAGAAAAGATACATTTGTGAAGAGTCAAGAATCTTAAGTACAGCTTAATAGTCATAGGGTACAATAAGCAATCAAATCATACTAGGAACTCATCATTATAAATCGTAAGGATACAAGTGACAAAGTTACAGTCATACAGTCACAAGTGGGATGGGATGGGTGATAAGGAGTGTGAGAAAATTAATAGTAATAGTAATGCAGACTTTGTAAATAGTTGGACAGTGTTGAGGGGATGATTTGTTTAGCAGTCTATCCCAGACTTAATAACTTCTGGCAGAAAGACAAAGTCTGAATAGTGAACACTGCAATACTGGAAACTGCAAAATAGAAGAGAAAGAATTGGAGAAAATCACAAAAACAGAGAAGTGCAAATAGAAATAGAGCAATTGTGGGAGAGCAAGAATGGTACCAATTGTAATAGGTACCTTGGGTGCAATTCCAAAACATCTGGAGCATTACTTGAACAGCATCTACTTTGACAATATCAACACCAGTGATTGAAAAAATCACTTGCCATCTTGTGATGATGCCTGTACTATTATTAAATAACATCTGCCTAATCAAGGTCCTTGGGAATGACTTGATATGTGGACAAAAATGCCAAATTCAGTTTAACAGTGATTTAACAGATAATCAGAGTTAGAAGGGACCTTTTAGGTCATCTAGTCCAACCCCCCACCCAAATGGGAGACGCTACACCATTTCTGACAAATGGCAGTCAAATCTCTTCTTGAAAGTCTTAAGTGATGACGCTTCCACAACTTCCAAGGGCAAGCTGTTCCATTGGTTGATTGTTCTCACTGTCAGAAAGTTTTTCCTTGTTTCCAGGTTAAATCTCTCCTTGTTCAGTTTCCATCCATTATACCTTATCTGGCCTACAGACGTTTTAGAAAATAGCTTGACCCCTTCCTCCCTGTGGCAGCTCCTCAAATATTGAAAGACTACTATCATGTCTCCCCTGGTCCTTCTCTTTACTAGACTAGTCAAGCCCAGTTCCTGCAATCGTTCATTGTATGTTTTAGTGTCTAGTCTCCTAATCATCCTGGTTGCTCTTCTCTGTAGTCTTTCTAGAGTCTCAACATCTTTTTTATTATGTGGTGTACAAAACTGGATGCAGTACTCTAGGTGTTATCTTACTAAGACTTATTAGAGTGTATTAGTACTTCCCTTGATCTTGATTTGTTTAGACACCTGGCTATGTGAAAATAATGATATAGTAAAATTACAGATTTCTCATATTATACTTCATTGATCATATCTGCCTTTTCCAAATAATGATAAAAATGAAGATTATTAGCCTAGATTTTCTTGTAAAACATTGAAGTGTAGTTTATTCTGCCTCCAACTCAACTGAAAAGTAATTTGCAGCTCTTTTTTGGCTAAACTACAAACTATCCAATTCAGCTTTATTGCTTCAAAGAATTCGTTTAGTAATCACCGAAATTCTCCAATAGTTTCCATGTGTCTCTGATGTCAGGCAGATGAAGAAACTGCAAACACAGAACCCTTAAGATAGTCAGTGATAGATAATTAAAGTGCTTTTCTTGATATCACAAAGAAAATAATCCAAAGGCCATAAAAATAGGATGGTTTAAAATTGTTTGTATCAGGCATAAAATGGTCTTAGTACATCTGCTCAAGAGATAAATCTCCATACAAGCTATTGTACTATGCCAGGAGATGAAGCCATTCTGGGTCACAATGAATGGGAAAATTTATTTCTAGAAGTTTAATAATAGCCTTGAGATTGTTCAGAAACTCTGAATATACCAGGGATATTCAGATACACTGGGAAAGGATACAGTTTGACAGTTTGAGTGTATGTTGGAGATAAAGGAATTTTTTTTTTCTTTCTTTATGAAATTATGGCATGTAGAACAAATAAAAAAAAGTTTATTTAATAAATTACATAGGATACAACTTTTTTTAAAAAAACTAGTTTCATTGTTTTTTAAGACCAACATAGACAAACACAACATAAAAACATCAAGCCATCTTCCATATATGTGCATACAGTGTGTTGGTTGGTTTACAAATTGTTTTGTTCCTCCACTTCATAGCCATCACTTACAATTACACTGTATATGTTCTCATATTGTCAATCAAATATTCCTAAATACATTAATATCACTGTTAATCAATCATTTGACTGTATTATTATTCATTCATGTTTTACGAGATAATCCATATTTTACTTAATTTGTTTTATGACAATTCATATTATCATCCCAAATCTATCCTATAATTATTTTGTAGTTATGATAAAAATAATTCATCTTTATGTATTCATTATATTATAAAAATCTACATATTTCATTTCCATGTTTTATTGTCTGACCATTGATAAAATAGATCCCAAATCTTATAAAATTGTTTATCTTCTTGTTCTCTGATTTCAAATGTCAATCTACTCATTTCAGCACATTACAATATTTTCTTAATAACTTCCTCCTGTGTTGGTATTTTCTCATTTTTCCAGTTTTTAGCAAATACAAACCTAACCACTGTTAATATATTTACAATCAAATATTTCAATTCTTTACTGTATATTTCAGGTAAAATTCCCAATAAAAATATCTCTGGTTTCAAGTCTATATGCCTTTTTGTCATTTTTTCCAACCATGTGTAAATTTTAGTCCAATATTTTTTAGCATCCGCGCACGTCCACCACATATGACCCAGGTATCTGATGACATTTCCAACATTTTTCCCATTTGTTTTTGAACATTCCTGCTATTCTTGTTGGGGGGAGATGCCACCTGTAAAACATCTTACACAAATTTTCTTTATATGTTGCTGACATTGTCATTTTATAATTTTGAAACCACATTTTTTTCTATTTTTCTAGATCAATCCCATATCCAAATCCCCCCCCCCAAGCAATCATTGTTTCTTTGATTTGTTCTTCTTCTAGTTTAATTTCTAATAAATATCCATAAAAAATTTTTAATCACCTTTTCATCAGTACCTGTCAAAGTCTTATTTAAATCAGTCAATTTATAATAGAAACCTTCTGTTTTAGAATTTTTATCATACCTAGAATGCATTTGCACATATGAAAACCAATTCATCTTTATACCTTGTTCCTCTAGTTTTTGCATAGATTTAAATTCACCCTTTTCATTCAATATTTCACCATATCTAACGGTTTTTTCCTTTTTATATATTATAGGATAAGAAAATGCTTCAATAGATGATCACCAGACTGGAATTTTCAAATAACATTGCCTTTTAGTCTTCTCCCAATTTAACCACAGAGCCTCCTGTATATAATGTCTTCTAAAATACCCCTGTGTTTTAGTTCCTTTATACCATAGGAAGGCATGCCACCTGAACAACAGATCATGTCAACAATCTAGTATTTCTTAATGTTATCCATTCCTTAACCCACATCAGATTTGTAGCTTGGTAGTACAACTCCCAATTAGGCAAACCAAATCTTCTTCTTATTCTAGCATCTTGCAAAAGTTTTAGTTTTATTCTTGCTTTCTTACCTTGCCATATATATTTCAACATAATTTTATTTAAATCTTCAAAATAATATTTTCCAAACCTAATTGGAATTGTTTGGAACAAATATAAAATTCTGGGTAATATATTCCTCTTGATTGTTGATATTCTTCCTATTAATGACAATTGTAAGTTTTCCCATTTTGCCAAATCTAGCGCTATCTGCTGCTTGAATTTAATATAGTTATTCTCTTTAAGTGTGCTACATCTTGCTGTCAAATGTATCCCCAAGTATTTGATCTTATTTGTGACCTGGATTTTCAAAACATGCACCAATTCTTCCTTTTGTCTTGATAACATATTCTTTGTCAAAATCTTTGTTTATTTATTTTCAAACCAGCCACCTTCCCATATACCTCTATCTTTCCTATCAATTTTAATGCTGTTTCTAGTGGGTCTTCTAAAATGAAAACCAGATCATCTGCAAATGCTTGCAATTGAAATTCTTCCTTTTTAATTTTCATCCCCTTTATATCCTTTTCTTCTCTAATTTTTCCACTTAGCATTTCCAAGATTAACACTAAACAACAAAGGTGACAGTGGGCACCTTTGTCTTGTTCCTTTTCTTATATCAATAGAATCTGTCAATTTTCCCTCTATCATTACCTTTGCCATTTGCTTATGATATATAGCTTCTATTGCATGAATAATTTTTTTACCAAAGCCCATCTGTTCCAGCTGTAAAAACATAAATTGCCAATTCACATTGTCAAATGCCTTCTGTGCATCTAAAAATATCAAAGCCATTTGTTTTTCAGGGTCTGCCTCGTAGTATTCCAAAGTGTCCAAGATTCCTCTCATATTGTCTTTAATTTGTCTCTTTGGCAGGAATCTATTTTGATCAGGGTTATTTAGTTATTTAGGTATTTAGTTATAAAGTTATTTAGGTATTTTTTGAGTCTTTCTGCCAATATTGAAGCAAAAATTTTATAATCTGAGTTTAGTAGGGAAATAGGTCTCTAGTTCTTGATTTGTAATGGGTCAGCGTCCTCTTTTGGGACAAGTGTAATATAAGCTTCTGACCATGATTTAGGTATCCTCTTCTTTAACATAACTTCATTCATAACTTCTAACAGTGGAAGATTCAACAATTCTTGTAGTGTTTTGTAAAATTCCGCAGGAAATCCATCTGGGCCTGGTGCCTTTCCATTATTTTGCTTCTTAAGTGCTTCAGCTAACCACATCATCGTTATATTGCTTTCTAACATTATTTCAATCTCTTTAGGTATCTGGGGTAGATTAGCATTCTGTAAATACTGTTTAATTCTTTCATCATCAATATTCTCTTGTGTGTATAGTTTCCCATAATAATTTTGTATGATTTTCTTCTTCTCTTTACTTCACAACAAGCTTGGCCCTGATTATCTATTAATTGCAATATTTTCCTTGATTCTCTCTCCTTTCTCAGTTTATATGCTAACCATCTACCTGGTTTATTTGCATCTTCAAAATAGTTCTGTTTCATACTTCTGATTTTCTGTGCTAATTCTTCTTTTTCCATTAATTCCATTTTATGTTTAATTATATGCATTTTTAACTTAATGTCCTTTTTCTGTGGCATTTTCTGTAACTCTTTTTCAAGTCCTTTATACTTTATACTTTATACTTTATACTCATCATCTAATGCCTTAGAGGCTAGTCTTTTTGTGATATTTCTTTTCCCTGTATAGACTATTATCAAGCCTTTGGCATATCCCTTCATTGTATCCCATATATTCTGCATTGATGTGTCTTCTTTTTTATTTTCTTTAAAGAAAAAAGGCAGTTCTTTCTCCATTTTCTGTGTAAAGTCTTTTTCTTTTGGTATAGTGTTATTTAATGTCTATCTAGATCTTCTTCTTTGTCCTTTCCATTTGATTGTCATTGGTTTATGATCTGGCCAAGTACTTGTTTCAATGTTTATTTCTTGGAGATTAGTGAACAATTCTGTTGTTCATATCATATCTATTCTGGACCATGATAAATGTCTGTTTGAATAGAAGGTGTATTGTTTGGTCTTAGCATTTCTTTCTCTCCAGACATCTTTTAAATTTATTTCATCTGTCATTTTAAAAAAAGGATTTAGGGAGAGTCTTTCTGCTTTGCTTTGTTGTTTTCTGTGTTGTATAGTCCAATTTATTGTGTGCAATTCTATTAAAGTCATCTATCATAACAATATTAACATAGTCCAGTTCAATTAGAGTTTTGCAGCTCTTGTAGATCTTGGTTCTTGTTGTTCTCTAGCTTCCACCTTTCCACCTACTGCACCTTCTTCTTTTTCAATCATTGTTTGGCAGTCCTCTTGGAATTCAATTAATAACATTTCTTTTTCTGTCTCCTCCTCTTTCCCTCCAAAGTATTCTGTGTAAAATAATTCTGCTTTCTCAATTGAATCAATTCTGTTTCTCTGTTCCTGACATGTGAACATTAAACCTTCTGGAATCAACATCTATAAATCACCTCTTTTTTAAGTAAAATTTTAGTCAGGAATCGGTATTCTCTTCTCATCTTTCTCACTCTTCTGGGTATTTGTTTCAGAACCACAATCTCCTTATCTTTATATTTCAATGTTTTTTCTCTTGCAATATTTGCGTTTTAATGGCTTTCTTTGTAAATCTGATGTGAACTTCTCTTGGTAGACTATTTTTTATTGCATATCTTGTGAAGACTCAAAAGACCTGATCTATTCCATCCACCAACTTCTCTTTAGTTATTTCCAGAGCTTCAGCCAAGATTTCTATCATTATCTCAACTAGGTTTTGTCCCTTTTCTTCCTCTATGTTTTGGAATCTGAGATAAAATTCTGATCTGTCCATCTCACATCTCAGCATCCCACTTTTATCTTGTTCAACCACAGTTAATCTGCCATCAATATCTCCAATCTTCTTATCTCTTCTTCTTCAATTTTTTGGAACCTCTCATCATACTTCATCATCATTTGTTGAATATTCTCCACCTTTTCATCAGTTTTTTCTGTTCTCTTTTCAATATTCTCTGTTCTTGCATGTATGTTTTGAATTCCTTGCATTATCATCTGCAGTGTCACTTTTTCCTGTTCTTTTTCTTGTTGTAACATCGTCTGTATTGAGTGTTGTCCTCCAGATGGTGAAGAGGAAGAAGTAGGAATTGAAGAACCAGCCACTGTTAGTTTCCCGCTCATTTCAAATTATCCAAAATCTTCAGGTTCTTCTAAAATCTTAATCCACTCATGTAATAACCAATTGTAATTACAAATAAAAATAATGGAAAAAAAAAGAAGCAAGATAAAAGAAGTTTCTTCAAATTCTTGTGCACCTTAATCCAATCAATTGGTTAAATAGCAGAAAAAACCCAAAAAGGAAGAAAAAAAAAACCATAAACAGAAAAGGGGAAAATTGTTAAATCTTGTAGGTGGCAGAAAAAAAAAGAGTAAGAACTAAAGAAGAGAAAAGATAGGGTTCTTCAGGTTCTTCAACATCTTAATCCAATTAAAAAGTCTCAGGTATAAAAAAATTATATTTAAAAAAAAGGAGCCACAAAAGAAAAACCAATATAGAAGATAAATAAAAAATGCAGGAGAGGGAGAAATTAAAAAGAAAAAAGACTAGTCCCTTAAAAAGAAAAAAAAAATAATACTAAGACTTGTCCTTTAAAATAAGATACAAAGTATAAATTTGACTCCAAAAGAAAAAAAAAAGAAAAAAAGAAACAAAAGCAAGTTCTAAAAGGCCAAAGACCCAAATGACTATCACAAATAATAAGCTGGTAAGGAGGAGGTTTGTTAAAGTAAAGAATAGCCCAGCTTAAAAAAGAGAAAAAGAATGCACTGCACTTATTTAGTTATCCAAGGTTTTTGTTAAGTTTTATAACTCTCTTCTCTAGAGTCTTATCATCTTTTTTTTGTAAACTTCAACACCAGAATCCAACTACTGATAGAAACCCAGAAGAGCACCTGCAATAATACTCTCCCATGCTCTTCCCTCTATCTTATCAAACAGGCTCAAAGTCCTTGAAAAGAAGTTCCAATTCTTTCTCAGCTTTGTCTGGTCAAGAGAAAAAAGAGAGAGAAACAATATTTCTAAGCCTCTAGTTGGCAGTGTTACAAAGTTTCCTCTGCTTTCACTTTTCCCCTCCTTTTCCAAACAAAATATAATAAAAATTAATTAAAAAGGAAAAAAAGATTTAGAAAAAAGGGCTGAAAGGGAATCTCTAGACTAAATATTTTAAAGACAAAAAGGAGAAAAGACAAGAAAGAAAAAGTAAGGTAGAAAAAAAGACCAGTCCGGTTTCAAAGTAAAAAAATCATATATGAAGAGTCTGGTTAAAATTGCCGCTTAATCACTTAATCACTTTATAAACTCTTTCTTTTCCTTAGGGTATCCTTTCAAATGTTAAAGTAAAGAAAAAATTATCACCAAACCGGCACACTTTCTCTTTCCATTCTCTTCTGTTTCAGAGCTGTCCCAACTTCAGCAGCTTTAATAGCTGCCTCTTTGCCACTGACAAAAAGAGTTTCTCCTGCATCTATCAGGGACTTTGTGGTATCCCTGGGATCAACTGGATGTGCTCTTTACATTCACCATCTCTTTGGGATGGTTTAGATCTGTTTGAACCATCCATGGGCAAAGATATCAGCAGCAATCTCAGACCTTCAAGATTGCATGCCGTATCGTCATGACACCAATTCCACTCATTCAAGACTTTGAAGAAGGACAAAAAAAAAAAACAGGGGAGAGATTTTACATAAAAAAGTGGAAGTGGTTTCATCCAAAATTTAAAAGAGAAAAGAGAATATTAATTCATTGTTGAAAGAAATTCCAAAGACTGAATAGGTACAGTGAGGCCTACCACCATTTTGGAAATAAGATTAAAGCAAAAATAGTAGTATGAAAGTTGGAGTGATTGAACAGGGATTATTTCCCTTCTGGTTCCTCAGAAGTCATATCAGTGGAATAAGAACAAGCTTTTAAACAAAGAATAAATTCAAAAGAAGACCAGAAAGGCAAACTTTTCTGAGACTTAGCACATTTTAACAATGCCAACTTTGCAGAGAAAGCTAGCTGGTTCAGCAATTGTATATAATTCTGATCATCAGAGACTGGGAGTTCAAGTCTTGCCTTGGGCATAAAGCCAATTGGGTGACCATCCAGTCACTCTTCTGCAGCCCTAGGAGTAAGGCAAAGGCAAGAACTCCTAAAATCTTGCCAAAATCCCGTAGGACTTGTTCACCCAGTTGCCAAGGGGCAACAATTACATAAAAATAAACAATTAAAAACAACAACAACAATAAATACAGTTCAAAGTTCATGCAAACATTAGTACTAAGAGCTATGAAACTGAAGAATCAAGGACAGAATATCAAAAATATTGTGTCTTGTGTAATATTGCCATAAGTCAAACACATTACTCTAGTAGCCTTGAATCCACACTTAAATTTAGTTTGGTATATGTAATTGTACTACCTGAGTTTAACCTCTGAGTTCCATTGCAGTCCTTCATAGTGGACCCTTTCGATGTGTACTGTAAGAAAAAAAATAAGAAGAAAGGATACATTTATTTCAGTGTGGAAAATTTATACTTCAATTGTACTTGTTTTATTTTGCCATAACTCGGTTGTGCATGCAGGTCTTTTACCATTGTAATTGTAGTTGCTTCATTACTTTCTTACCTTAGTATTACTTAGAAACACAGGGATGTTCAAAAGAGAAAGCATTGTTTTCCTTTTTCTCTAGTTATTGGGATATAGCCTCTATTTGAATTCACAGCCGTGCTTTCATTATATACCTCAATATCCACAAAGAGGATTTTAATACCCTACAGAGCTATCATGTTTGAAAAGCACATGTCTTTTATTTCATATTTCTTTTGCTGTCTTTTTGTCCAAACGTACTTCACTATCCTTTTGAAACTTCAAACATTATAGGATAGTGAACTAGGGAGGGCATTTATCTTCAGTGGTGGGCTATTTTCCATGAGAACATACATTTTCCGTCTCCCAGGAACTAAATATGCATTTGCTCATATAGAAGAGCAGGGTTACTTTTCATCTAGGCTGTTTCGTTGTTCCAGTCCCCTCATCCTGACTTGTAAGCTCCACTGCCTCTGACATCAATCACACAGAGCCTGCACCAGGATCAAAGAGCAAGGCTGAAAGCAGAATTTAGACTTGCTAACAGTTTAATGGAACAATTGTACTGGCCAGGACCAATGTATGATATCCAGAAAAAAAAACCAGTAATAAATAAAATAGTGAATGAAATGGAACAATCTTGGCAAGTCTTGGAAAGAAGCTAAGGTGATTTTCTTCTTTCCTACAATCACACACACACACACACACACAGAGAGAGAGAGAGAGAGACTCAAGTTTTTACACTCAACTTTTCTTTCATTTTGATTATCCAGCAATCAAATCGCCATAAATATGTTTTCTTGCTATTGCTTTTTGAGAGCATGCAAAGTGCTTGGTAAAATAGATCACTAAGAGGAAGGGCAATGTGATCACTAAAATGGAACTCCTGAGGAATGGCATACAGTCCCCTCATGCTGTTGAAATTGTGTCAGCCTGTCCAAGTAAATCAGACAGGAAACAAAACTAGGTAGACAATTCTACTTTATTACAATGCTACATTAATACATTTGTGCAAGTCTAAAAGTACACATTTCTTGTACCCACTTTTAACTACCTGATTGATTAGGATGGGTGCTTCCTAAGTATCTTTCTCTGGCTGTTGGAGGCCCCTCTTTTTCTTGTCTAATTGGTTTCTAGGAAGCATCTGTTGCTCTCATTCCCCAAGGTCATCCACATATTCCATTTCAAATAAGTTGCAACAAAAATTATTTCCTTATCTCAATTGTTCTTTCCTATAGTTTCATTTTCCACACTATATTCACAGTAACATCAAATACTCTTCAGGGGCTAGCATATACTTGTACAATGTGTTCCAAATAATAACTGTTCTACTGAAAATAGCATAGGAATCTTCTACATGTTTGTAGGGATTCTTTAGCAGGACAATTTCTGTTTTTTTGAATGCTTAAATGCATATAGTATCAGAGAAATTCAGATAATGATCAAACTATTTGGGAAATTTAAGGTACATAGATAGATCTATTGTTTTTCCATTTCCTTCAGAAACCAACATAGCTATGATAGCTTTTTAAGTTGTGTTTCATTTCTTCCTGCAGCAGCTTAAATGATCGAAGTAAAATGGACTTTTGAAATTGCTCAATTAATCAGGCACTTTAAGCAGATTTCTAAATTTGAAGGAGAAAAGGGAATGATATAGCTTATTGACAAGGAAGGAATGTATTCTAGAATGGGGCAAGATGATGCTTGAAGTTTTTAGTAGCTCCTTCTAGGAACAGGGGAATGTTGCAGGAAAGAAAAAAAGAACAATGGAATAGAATAGGATAGGATAGGATAGAATAGAATGGGATCTGCTCAAGCAGGAGACCCTATGCTATTTCAGATAAGTGACTTTCTAGTCTCTTCTTAAAAACCTCCAGTGATAGAGTGCAATTTCTGAAGGCAAGCTTTTCCATTGGTTAATTGTCTCATTGTTAGGAAGTTTCTCCTTAACTGCAGATTGCTTCTCCCTTTGATTAGTTTCCAACTATTTTATCTTGTCCTGCTCCTCTGGTGCTTTGTAAAATAATTTGACCCCCTCTTCTTTGTGGAAGCCCTTCAAATACTGGAATACTTCTATTATGTTACCCCTAATTCTTCTTTTCCTTAGACTTGTCAAACCAAATCCTGCAGCTTTTCTTCATATGTTTTAGTCTCCATGCCTTTGATTATCTTAGTTGCTCCTCTCAGAATTTTTTCCAAAGTCTCAACATCTTTTTTGTATTATGGTAACCAAATGGTTGCAGTATTCCAGGTGTGGTCTTACTAAAGTGGTACTGATACTTCACATTATCTTTATTCTATGTATCTGTTTATACAACCAAGGATTATATTAGCTTTTGGGGCAGTTGCTGTACATTGCTGGCTCATATTCAAGTGATCAGCCATTAGTACTCGAAGGTCCCTTTCACAGTTACTGTTTTTACTGTCTTACCTAATCTGCACTTGATTTTTTTCTGCCTAAAATGTAAAACTTTGCTTTTCTCCACATTAAAACTTTGTTGGATAGGGTCCACTGTTCAAGTTTGTCAATATTTTTTTGGATCCTGAACTTGTCTTCAGGGGTGTTGGTTATCACTGCCAGTTTAGATTCAATAGATCACTAGAGATGTGCTATGTTCCTTCCTGCTTCAAACACTGTACTATCATCCTAGTGCCAAAGAAGCCCTCCATCAAGGAACTGAAAGACTACAGACCAGTTGCTCTAACATCTGTAGTTATGAAAATCTTTGAAAGGCTTGTCCCACCTGCAAAACATGATGGATCTGCTGTTAGATCCATGCAGTTTGCATACCGAGCAAATAGACCAACGGATGATGTTGTTAACCTGGGCTCTGTATTACATCCTACAACACCTTGAATCTCGAAATAGCAAGAGTCCTCTTTGTAGACTTCAGTTCAGCATTCAATACCATCATTCCAGACACTCTTCTAAGTAAATTAAACCAACTAGCAGCACCTGAACACACCTGTAAGTGGATCATAAGCTTCCTAACAGACAGGAAGCAGCAGGCGAAGCTAGGCAGAATCATATCTGATACCTGCACAATCAGCACAGGGCCCCCCCAAGACTGTGTGCTTTCTCCACTTCTCTTCTCCCTATAAACCAATGACTGCATCTCAAATGATCCATCTGTTAAAATACTGAAGTTTGCTGATGATTAGTCTCAACAACAGTGATTAGTCTCATTTGAGACAATGACGAATCCACATAAAGACAGGAGGTTATACAACTTGCCCAGTGGTATAACCAGAACAATCTGGAACTGAGCACACTCAAAACTGTAGAAATGGTGGTAGACTTTAGAAGAAACCCTTCCATACTACCACCTTTTACAATACTAGACAACACCGTATCAATCGTAGAGACCTTCAAATTTCTAGGTTCTACTATATAACATGACCTAAAATGGACACCTAACATCAAAAACATTATCAAAAAAGCACAACAAGGAATGTTCTTTCTGCACCAACTCAGAAAGCTCAAACTGCCCAAGGAGCTGCTGATCCAGTTCTACAGAGGAATTATTGAGTCTATCATCTGCACCTGTGTAACTGTCTGGTTTGGTTCTGCAACCCAACAGGACCGACACAGACTTCAAAGAGTAATTAGGACTGCAGAAAAAACAATTACTACCAACTTGCCTTCAGTCAAGGACCTGTATACTGCACGAGTCAAAAAGAGGGCTGTGAAAATATTTACAGACCCCTCACATCCCGGACATAAACTGTTTCAACTCCTTCCCTCAAAACAATGCTATAGTGCATTGCACACCAGAACAACTAGACACAAGAACAGTTTTTTTCCCAAAAGCCATCACTCTGCTAAACAAATAATTCCCTCAACTCTGTTCAACTATTTACAAAGTCTATACTACCATTACTGTTAATCTTCTCATCACTTCTTATCACCCCTCCCACTTGACTGTATGACTGCAACTTTGTTGCTTGTATCCTTACAATTTATATTGACTGTTTCCTAGTATGATTTGATTGCTTATTGTACCCTATGACTGTCATTAAGTTATACTCTGAAGTCTGTGTCTGTCCTGTTGGATTGCAGAACCAAACCAGACAGTTATAGAGGAGCAGATGATAGACTCAATAATTCTTCTGTAGACTGTATCAGCAGCTCCTTGGGTAGTTTGAGCTTTCTGAGTTGGCGCAGAAAGAACATTCTTTGTTATGCTTATTTGATGACGTTTTTGATGTTAGGTGTCCATTTTAGGTCATGTGATATAATAGAACCTAGAAATCTGAAGGTCTCTACTGTTGATACTGTGTTGTCTAGTATTGTAAGATGTAGTAGCATGAGAGGGTTTCTTCTAAAATCTACCACCATTCCTACGGTTTTGAGTGTGTTCAATTCCAGATTGTTCCGGTTATACCATGATCACTCCTGATCACGCATCCCCTCCCACTTGTGACTGTATGACTGTTGTTGTGAATTAATAAAAGTGCTTGAATAAAGTTTGTTGAAACCTTAAAGCAAAGTGCAGGGTTCTGGCCCTGCACTTCTGATTGGCCGATAATAGCGATATCGGATTGGTCCGTTCAGGAGAATCTGATTGGCTATTAACGAGCCCTCCTCATTGGTTAAAAAGAGCTAACATTCCTGTGTTCTCATTGGCTAAATACCCAAGAGCTTGCCTATATAAAGGGGGCTGTTGAGGCCGTTCGAAGAGCTGTTGCACCATGTTAAATAAAGAGTTGAAGTTCACTGTTCGTCAACTCGTCTCCACTTCTTGCGCCACGCACAGAACATAACACTGGCGATGAGGATGGGATGTGGAGACGTCTGAGCTGACTGAACACTACAAAAGCGAAAATAGAGCACGTGGCTGAAATGCACCAATGGCGGAACCATGTCCGGCAGTGTCATACCACCCGCTCCATTCAACCCGGCACAAGAAGACTGGAACTCATATATGGATCGCTTTCAGATGTTTCTGGAGACCAACAATTTGAAGGATGCCACTACCGGAAAGAAACAGGCGGTATTCCTAACTCATTGCAGGCCAACCGTATTCAAGATGGCCAAAGCACTAGCGAAACTGGCAGAAGTGAAGTCCATGGACTGGGACGTCCTCGAACCCCTGCTAACCCCTGCCCACTATGCACTGACCATACCAATGCTTGTGAGAAGGCATGAATTTTACCAGAGAGATCAGAGGAAGGGTGAAAGCGTTGCAGATTTCATAGCGGATCTCCGGAATCTAGGAGGCCTATGCGGGTTTGCCGACCTTGAAGAAGACCAGGAGACAGAATAATTCTGGGATTAGATGCTCCAGGCGTGCAGAGTAAGCTGATGGTGAAAGGTGACATTAGCCTTACAGATGCCATTGCTGACGCTACTGCAGCAGAAGCAACCAGGAAGTCGGCTGCTCGAATGCGCCACACCCACGCTCCACTTCGCCAACTCGCCCGCGAAGTTTCACCTCACTTAGAAGAACAGGCAACGACAGCCCACCACAAGAACCTCGAATCGTCATCGGAAAGCGATGAAGAAGAGGTCAACCGGCTCCGGTCTGAACGAGACCAACGCCAGAAATCGCAGTACCAATGTGCTGGTTGTGGGACAAACCACTCCCAATCACACTGCAAATTCCTCGACGCGCTCTGCCATGTGTGCGGGAAAAGAGGCCACATCGGACGGGTCTGTAGAAGCAAGCAAGGACCCAGCCAAACCCTGAGGGGGGATAACTATCGCCAATCTACAGGAAGCTGTCCTGCAAAGCGAGAACCCTTGAACCACCAATGGAACAACCACTCCTACAGAAACAGACCACTCAACGAAGCGAGAAGAGGCACACCAAACTATTACGATTGGTCACGCCTCATCACTGGACGCCAAGAAGATCCGGGTGAAGGTGGCCATCGAAAACCAGCCTTGTATGATGGAAGTCGATTCAGGATCGTCCCTCTTGATGGTTTCCTGGAAGACCCTCAAGTAACTCATCCCTACCGTCCAGCGACAAGACCTCTGATTCCAAAGAATCATACTGAAAGATTATCAAGGAAATCGAATTCTAGTCATTGGATCCAGCCAAGTCCGCGTCTTCTTTAAAAATCGTACTGCATCTCTACCCTTGACTGTAGTCAACAGGGATCGGCCTATCTTGTTAGGCCTCCAATGGTTCGCTCCACTTGAAATTGAAGTAGCCGGCATTCACTGAACCCGCAGCAATGACTGGGAAGAGGATCTCATCCACGAATTCCAGGATGTCTTTGCAGACAAACTAGGTGAGTACAAAGGAACCCCGATATCATTTAACCTCAACCCCGAAATAGCTCCCATCCACCTTAAGCCTCGTCGAGTCCCATTCGCCCTTAAACCAAAGATTGATGAGCAGCTTGATAAATTAATAGCCCAGGGTGTGTTAGAACCAACCGACCATTCTCCCTGGGAAACCCCAATCGTGACACCCATCAAGGCAGATGGATCGTTAAGAATTTGTGGGGACTACCAAGCCACCCTGAATCACGCCCTGCAGCAAAACGCTTACCCGGTACCGGTGGTGCAACACCTTCTCCATTCCCTGGGGGGCGGAAAAGTCTTCGCTAAACTAGATCTAGGCATACCAACAACTGCCTGTAGACAGAAAAGCGGCAGAGGCTCAAAAAATCCTTACGCACCGAGGTGCATTTAAATGTAACCAACTCCAATTTGGAGTAAGTGTGGCCCCGGGAATCTTTCAAAGTTTGATGGAAAGACTATTACAAGGAATAAAAGGCGTTGTCCCCTATTTTGATGACATTTTAATTGCTGCTCCAACTCAAGAAATACTAAGGGAGCGCCTGGGGTTGGTTCTTCAGAGATTTAAAGACTTGGGTCTCAAAGTTAAGAAAAACAAGTGTCAACTATGTACTGATCGAGTAGAATTTTTAGGATATTTAATAGATAAACAGGGCATTCACCCCACCGATAGCAAACTTAGGGCAATCAAAAATGCCCCAAGACCCCGAAATAAGGCGGATCTCCAAGCGTTCCTAGGCCTTATCAATTTTTTTAACGTCTTCCTGCCTCACAAGGCAACCATAGCCGAACCCCTACATCGTTTCTTAGACAAAAAAGCAACCTGGGTTTGGCGTTTCGACAAGTAAAAAACTTATTGACCTCCGACACTGTTTTGATGCAGTATAATGAGACTTTGCCTTTAACTGTTACTTGTGATGCATCACCCTTCGGAGTGGGCGCCATTTTGAGCTACGTTTTACCAAACGGAAGTGAAGCCCCTGTTGCCTATTTTTCAAAAACGCTGTCAAAAGCAGAACACAATTACAGACAAATCGATAAGGAAGCTCTTGCTATTGTATCTGCTGTTAAACGATTTCATGAATATATCTATGGGCAGGCTTTCATGATAATAACTGACCACAAACCCTTACTGGGAATAATAGAGGGAGATAAACTAACCCCTTATATATTATCTCCCAGAATGACCCACTGGTCAGAATTCTTGGCTGCCTATAATTATAAGTTGCAACACCGCCCAGGGAAAGCCATTCCCCATGCTGGTGCATTGAGCCGTGCACCGCTTCCAGAAACCATTGACGATCCTGCTCCGACTGTAACAACACTGCAGATCGAGACACTCCAAAAACCGCCGCTGACAGCTCGCGATATCGCGATTGAAACTAAACGCGATTCCGTTTTAGCACATATCCTCAGCTGGGTAGAACGTAGATGGCCATTGAACCAAATCCCTGACAATTACGCTCCCTTCAAAAGTCGACAGACATAACAGTTTTCCCAGAAGGGCTGCATCATTTGGGGCAATAGAGTCATTGTCCCAGAGCGGTTACAGCGAGCGGTACCAGTGGGAAATGCCGACTTGGTTTTTGCGAGAAACTTTTATGGCGACCCATTGTGGGTCGAGGCAACTGTAATCCAAGTAACTGGACCCAGATCTTACTGAGTGAAATGTCGCGACGAGAGAATATGGAAGCGCCATATTGATCAGCTGCGTTCAAGGCTGCAGTCTGGGGTCTGCGATTCCGGTGATTTCCAAACTGAGGGGGGAGAAGACGCCGAGGAGGCTGAGTTTGGAATGGCGGAAAGCACAAGCGGAAGAAATGACCGCTCAGATTCAACAGGGATCAGGGACAGGGGTTAACTCGCCTCAAAGGGATATCGAGGACATTAATGGTAACGGAAGTTTAGATACAGAATCAGAGGCACCCTGTTCACCAGATAACGTCCTGCCCCAACAAGACTCTAGACAAATACCGTAAATCAAATAGACAATCAAAACAACCTGCCTACCTCAAAGACTACATTACCGCACCCCTTAAACGAAACCTGGGGGGAAGGGGTGTTGTGATTAATAAAAGTGCTTGAATAAAGTTTGTTGAAACCTTAAAGCAAAGTGCAGGGTTCTGGCCCTGCACTTCTGATTGGCTGATAATAGCGATATCGGATTGGTCCATTCAGGAGAATCTGATTGGCTATTAACGAGCCCTTCTCATTGGTTAAAAAGAACTAACGTTCCTGTGTTCTCATTGGCTAAATACCCAAGAGCTTGCCTATATAAAGGGGGCTGTTGAGGCCATTCGGAGAGCTGTTGCACCATGTTAAATAAAGAGTTGAAGTTCACTGTTCGTCAACTCGTCTCCGCTTCTTGCACCACGCACAGAACATAACAACTGTAACTTTGTCGCTTGTATACTTACGATTTATATTGACTGTTTCCTAGTATGATTGATTGCTTATTGTACCCTATGACATCATTAAGTGTCGTTGCTTATGATTCGCAACCCCTGACAAATGTATCTTTTCTTTTATGTATACTGAGAGTATTTACACCAAGACAAATTCCTTGTGTGTCCAATTACACTTGGCCAATAAAGCATTCTATTTTATTCTACACTGTTTAGTGTCATCTACAAATTTGATGACTTCCCCTTCTATTCCTACATCTAAGTCATTTATAAACATATTGAAGAGTACTAGGCCTAAGATGGAATCCTGTAGTACCCGACTGCTTACTTCTCTCCATGTGGATGTAGTACTCATTGGGTACAATTATGAGAAAGAGAGAAGGAGGGAGGGAGGGAGGGGGAGAGAGAGAAAGAGAGAAAGAATTGTATTTGTACTTATGCTAAATGGATGTGGAACCTTTCTTTGTATCCAATAATAATACTAATGTGCAATATTTCAGGTCAAACTGCATTTTATGTCTGTCTATTTATGTGATTGTACTATAAGGAAGTATTTTCATATTTGATCCTATGAAAATATCTGTCAATTTAGAATGGTTATATTTATTATGCTTTGTTTCTATAGACTAAGTTACGTAGAATTTTGTATAAATAGTACATTGATATGCATGGATGTATTTTTGTGAGAAAGAAGTGTACTCAGTGCAGATGGACCATTAAGAATCAAAAACAGATTAAATTACAGGCAGAATGAGCCTGGGTTTTGGAAGAAAAAGAGTAGAAGCCAAAATGAATCTGGCTTGCATTATTTAGCTTGTCAAGTGCCATAGAAAGATTCTTGCTGTCATCTCTGAGCAACAAATATTGGAATGAATCCAGAAATTCTCAGATTATCTGCAAAAGCAGGTTTAGCCATCATGATGTATGTAAACTTTTATTCTGCATCTTTTCAGTGACTGAATTCATTTCACCAGTTGCTAAATCAGGAAATTTACAATAAATTGTTTATACCTAAAGTCAATGCCATTTATTTATTATTTTCAGCACAGGAAAAGAGGGTGAAGGGTTTTTATTTTTTTTTAACCTTGTTTTTTCCACCATTTTCTGCCTGGAGGATATTATCAGTAGAGAGTTGATCAACTCTGTTTCATTAGAAATAATGCAACCTTTTTAATAGGTGCTGAAGAATTGTATAAAGATTAGACATGTATTTGAAGCAACATTACTTGATGTTATTTTCCTTGATGTATCAAGAGGTTTGGAAGTCGGAGCAAAACAACATGTCCTTTTGAAAGCTTGGAGCAAAGTCACAGAGGGAAAAAAGAAACCAAGTTCCATATGTCTGCTGCTATATTCCAACACATACTGAGAGAAACCACAGAATATCTTCAAAGTTTCTAAGAGAGAAATTTGGAGAAGAGGAGGACAAGGAGGAAGAGGAGGAGGAGGAGGAAATGGCAACAGTAGTCACCTTCACTTGAAATAGAAAACATCACTCCCAAGAAACCATCAATTAATTTTCATTTTTTTCTACAATGAAAAAATAAAGATACCTGTCTAATGATAAGAGGATACCTTTAATTAATAAGAAATGTTGCCAATCTTGGGTAGCATGTGGTTGCAAATGAATGTATAATTACCTCCAAATAGAATATTTTTCTTAAAGTTCATTTGATCCCTATGTATAATTGTGTCCAGTGTCACTTGCTTCCTCTTAGAAGAAGAGGAATAGGAGTCATGACATTTCTGGAATCATTAGGATGAAAATTATCATATAAAATATCGAAATCTTATAAAGAAGACAATTTGATATCCATAAAATAGATAGGGAAGATTATTACAATACAATGCAATGGAGGACCATTTCCAAAAACCACAAGCATTTGTTTTAAATGGGATATTAAAATAATGTGATCTAACAAAATCTTTTTTAAAAATAAAGATATTTTATTTTAAGAAATTAATAGAATCTTATAGCCCAAGGGTTGCTAACCTTTTGGACTTCAGGGACCACCAAACTCATAATTTTAAATCCTGGGGACCACTATTATGAATTTTAGTTGCTTGCTGACCTTGGTGGGATAGAGAGAGAGAGAGAGAGAGAGAGAGATCTGATCTAACCCCCCTCTCTCTCCCTCCCCCCCCTCTCTCTCACACACAAACACACAGAGGCAGGGGTGGGATTCAAATTTCTTAACAACCATTTCTGTGGATGTGACTTGGTGGTCATGTGACTGGCTGGGCATGGCTTGTATGGAAATATTATAAATATTTATGTATATATTGAATATTTTATTTTAAAAAAGAGCAAAATCAGGCAAAACAGTAGGCAAACTGAGTTACTCACAGAATCACAGATTCACTCAGAGATGTATCTTTCTGCATCAGCTACTTGATTCTGTCACATAAAATTTGCTTGCAAGCAAACTCATAAAATTAACTCATAACACACATGTATGTAGATATTGAATTTTTTAGTTTTTAAAAAAAAGCAACTTGTACCCAAAAGTAGGCAAAGCAGGCAGCAGATTGAGTTGCTCACAGAATCACAGATTCACTAAGAGATCTATCGCAGTCTTTATTTCTCCTCAGTCCTCTTTGCTAAACATCGGCAATTTCATCAGTTTCTTTTCAGAAAATTTAATTTTTCTTGTTATAATTTTTTTTTTGCATCAATGTAATAGTTGTCTTAACCTCTAAGTTCAAACCGACCTGAAAGCCACCACCTCCTCCTCCTCCTCCTTCCCCATTCTGTGTGTGTGTGTGTGTGTGTGTGTGCGTGTGCGCACACACACACACACACACACACACACACACACACACACCTTCAAGTCAACACTGACTTGAACTGGTGACTGCTTGGAAAAAGTCTCTACAGTTTCTAACTTAGATTTTAGAAATGGCTTCTTACTACCTTCTTCCTATGGCTGAGAAAGAGTGAGTGGCCCAAGATTATCCAGTTGGCTTTATGCCTAGAATTCACTACTGATGTATTTTAAAACTGTATTATTATTTTTTGCAACCCTGTTATATGATTGATTTATAGGTGACTTATAATTAAACAAGTTCCTTTTTATACCCCCTGTTGCCAAGTTAGATAATCCTCATTCTTCTTTTTTCATTTGTTTCATTATTCCCAAATGTAGAAGTTTACTGATTTTTTCTTCAACTTTTCAAGATAATCTTGAATTTTGTTTCTGTCTTCTAGATTATTTTTCAAGTTTAGCAGGTCAAATGTATTCCACTCATCTTAAAACCAATAATTATCCATTAGATATGCATATGGGTACAGCTAGATTTTTTTTTAAAGGAATGCATGAAAAGAACTGTTTAGAATCTTATATTGGTATTTTCATGACTGATTCTAAAATATTAAAAAGCATAACTGTGTTTGTAAAATTAGTTAAGGAAATATACTTTTGCAGATCTTTATAGGTGCTGACACAGATATTCACATTTTGGATTAAAGCTATAAATGTCACTTCAAATATCTGAACTGGGAAGTTACAAGAATAATGAGAGATGCCTCTGTTTGTCAAAGATGCATTTTGGGTAGAAATTCTGTTATTTATTTGAATCTCGGAATTTGAAGGTAAGCTATAGTCATTTAGTCCAATTACCTATTTGATACAGAAATGCATTATTGCATGAAAAGAGTCATTTTAGAACAAACCAAAGGCCTGATATTTAGTTGCCACAACAACTAACAGATTTTTATAAGAAACATAATGAGAAACAAGGACAATTGCATCAATCTGTCATTCCATTAACAAAAAGATTGTTTCAGACCTGATAGAAGAGTGTGGTTAGAGAAAGTATCCCCAAATCAAGAACTGGGTGTAAAAATTTGCAAGGCTTATATGCAACACTTTACAATTCATTAGACAAAGTATTCAACCAGATGTTTTCTTATTTATTATTTTTTATAGTTTACTGGAAGGGTGAACAAAATCTACAAATCACATGACATCCACAGATTAATCTTTGCTTCCTCTTCCAGGATTCAGTAGCAAAATAAATTTGATAACTCTTGAAATTATCATTCAAAACAGGCATCTTCTGTATAGTTTCTAAGAATTAAAAGCCTGGCGTACAACATACATTTTATGATTTTTACAAATTTTATAGAATGGAAGATTACACCTATCAGTGTTATGTTCCAATGCTTGAGAGTAATATCTTATAATAATCATTTTATATAGTCCCTCAACAACTGTCCTACCCCAGTTAAAAAGGGCCAACCATCTATTGTCCATATTATATTTTTGGTCCCAAGCTGTTTGCATGGCTATCAATATGGGCAGAAACTAAACCAAAGAATATCCTAAGACTTAAGCTTTACTACAACAAACTTCCTCATACGTGTAATATAGATCAGGGGTCATCAACCTTTTGGACCTCAGGGACCACCAAACTCATAATTTTAAATCCCGGGGACTACTAATATGAATTTTGACTGATGGTGGGTTGCTGACCTTGGTGGGAGAGAGAGAGAGACCGAGAGAGAGAGATACAGAAAGACAGAGACAGAAACATTGAGACACACACACACAGAGAGAGACATCTTATCTAACCTCTCTCTCTATCCCCCCCTCCCCACACACTCACAGAGGCAGGGGTGGGATTCAAATTTCTTTATTTTTTTATAAAAAGTTTATTTGGATTTTCACAAAACATAACACAACTAAAAATTATTTTTTTGAGAATAGCATGGTCCCGGGTTATCACTTCTCCATAAAGACACAAATTTAATTTCGTATTCATCTTTGTGTTCTATTCCATATCTTATTACTACTTTAACATTTGCGCAATAATTTTTCCCTTCCCCTATCTATATATATATATATATATATATGTTTTCTTAAGTTTTCGCGGGTACTTACATGTCTGGCATTCAGCTTTGTTCGGGTATTTTCCCACGTGGTGCTTTTAAAGTTGTAGCAACGTTTCAGCAGAATCTCATCTGCCATCATCAGGCTTCTGTATGGTGTTTGTCTGTGAGTCAGACTTTTACAGTGGTTTCAGATTTAAATTTGGGGCAGCCTATTGCTGTGTCAGAATGGTTTTTTTTCTTCCTCCTGATTGGTTGAGAGTCTTGGTCTGTGTTTATTGGTCTTGGAGTTTGCTGTGTTCTGCTACTAATATCTTCTGTCTGTTTTTTTGGGGGGTGGTGGCTCTTTTTGTATCTTGATTGGCTGGCAACATTGTGTTACTTTATTGGAGGCCTTTAATGCAGCTTGGCTTCGGGTAAATGGACGGCTATCATTCGTTAGGAAGCTGGGTTTCATCTGGGTGACTGGTTGGGGTGTGTTTGAGCTGGAGGTATCAGGGGGGATCTGTTTGTGCCCAGGTGTTTGCCTGGCTTGTGGTGTGGAGATTTTTTGTTTGTGAGTGCAGGCTTCCAAATGATTGATATATATATATATTCTTAAGTTTTCGCGGGTACTTACATGTATGGCATTCAGCTTCATTCGGGTATTTTCCCACATCATTGTAGTTGTGCTTTTAAAGTTGAAGCAATGTTTCGGCAGAATCTCATCTGCCATCATCAGGCTTCTGTATAGTGTTCATCTGTGAGTCAGACTTTTACAGTGGTTTCAGATTTAAATTTGGGACAGCCTATTGCTGTGCCAGAATGGTTTTGTCTTCATCCTGATTGGTTGGGAGTCTTGGTCTATGTTTATTGGTCTAGGAGTTTGCTGTGTTCTGCTTGATTGGTGTTTCTAATATCTTCTGTCTGTTTTTTGGCTCTTTTTGTATCTTGATTGGCTGGCAACATTGTGTTTCCTGCATTGGAGGCTTTTAGTGCACCTTGGCTCCAAGTAAATGGATGGCTATCATTTATTAGGAAGCTAGTTTCATCTGGATGCCTGGTTGGGGTGTGTTTGAGCTGGAGGTATCAGGGGGGATCTGTTTGTGCATAGGTTTTTGCGTGGCTTGTGGTGTGGAGATTTTTTTGTTTGTGAGTGCAGGCTTCCAAATAATTGACAGTCCAGTGGAATCATCTCTTCTATTCATGCTTTCAGGTCTTTTTTCAATCTCTATCGCTTATCTGATAATTCTGTAGCTGGGGTTTTCTATAGTGGCTAGCGTTTTGGTGCCATTGAAGTTGATGCTGTGACCTGTGGCTTTCATGTGTTGGACTAGTGAGGAAGTGTGTTCCAGCTTTTTTACTGAATTTTTGTGTTGGTTTCACTATTCACTCAAGCCCTGATAAAAAAGACCCTTTAAATCATCAAAAATAAATACCAACCAGCTAAACGCCCCATGGAACTAACAGAACACTGCTTAACAAGCACATATTTCATATACAAAGGACAAAGATACAAACAAATTGAAGTAGCCCCTATGGGATCACCACTGTCACCCGTCATTGCAAATTTGTTCATGGAATAATTCGAATCCAGAGCCCTGGCCAATGTCATCCACAAACCCAAACTATGGTTAAGATACATCAATGACACATTCGTGATTTGGCCCCATGGAAAAGAAAACCTAAACAATTTCCTAACACACCTAAACAGCACACACCCCAAAATCAAATTCACCATGGAAACGGAAACAACAAACAACTACCATTCCTAGATGCACTAATCTACAAAAAAACAGATGGCACACTAGGACACACCGTATACCAGAAGAAAACACACACTAACCAGTCTACTTCAATGCCCAATCCCACCACCATCCAGCACAGATAAACTCCATAACTAAAACACTAATTACTAGAACCAAACGCCTGGCAGACAAGACACACATTAAGACTGAACTATGCACCCTGACTAAAGTACTGACAGCCAACGGCTTCCACAAAAGCAAAATCACCAACTTGATCCACAAAAACACACTGAGACATAATAGAGACCCAGACGATGAACAGATCTATGGAACAGCTGTCCTACATAAGAGGTACTACAGACAACATTAGTAAGATACTTCACAGACATCACATCAAGACTGCCTTCAAAACAGACAGAAAAATAGCAGCCATCCTTAGAAACCCCAAAGATAAAATTGACCTGGAAAACCAAGGCATATAAGAAGTCCCCTGTGCATCATGCCCGGCCACATACATTGGATAGACCAATAGAAGAATAAGTACCCACCTGGATGAACACAAAAATGCAGTCAAGGAGCTTCATTTCAGCGATACAGCTGCAATCTCGGGGCTCCAAGATCGCAGTTGATATTTTTGCCCCTGGTTGGTCCCAAAGGAACTAAACCGTCATGTAGAGACGGTGACCATGAAGGGCACACTCTCTGGATCCCAGGGACATCACAAAGTCCCTGGTTTGATCCAGGAGAAGTCCTTTTGCTGGCAGCGGAGAGGCAGCCTCCATATCTGCTGAAGTTGGGACAGCTCCGGAAAGGAAGAGGCTGGAAGTGAAAGTGTGTCGGCTGGGTGAGAAAGTCTTTTTTTCTTTTTTTTTGTAAATTCACTGAGATTTGAAAGGACACTTTGAATATGAGAAGAAACCTGTCAGATTTTTTTTTTTTTGACAAATCTTTATGAGCAGTGTATTTTAAAGGGACATCAAATTGAGGCTTGGGTCTTTTTTTTCTTTCTATTACTTTTTCTTTGGATTTTAGCATGAATTTTCCCTTATAAATATTCTTATGCTCCTTTTTGATTTTTTAATTTTCTTTTAGGACAGAGGCTCCCTTTGGCTATCTTCTCTTGGCTTCGGGTAAATGGACGGCTATCATTAGTTAGGAAGCTGGGTTTCATCTGGGTGCCTGGTTGGGTTGTGTTTGAGATGGAGGTATCAGGGGGGATCTGTTTGTGCCCAGGTGTTTGCCTGGCTTGTGGTGTGGAGATTTTTTTGTTTGTGAGTGCAGCTTCCAAATGATTGACAGCCTGGTGGAATCATCTCTTCTGTTCATGCTTTCTGGTCTTTTTTCAATCTCTATGGCTTCTCTGATGATTCTGTGGCTGAGATTTTCTATGGTGGCTAGGGTTTTGGTGCCATTGAAGTTGATGTTATGACCTGTGGCTTCCATGTGTTGGACGAGTGAGGAAGTGTGTTCCAGCTTTTTGACTGCATTTTTGTGTTTATCCAGGAAGGTGCTTATTCTTCTATTGGTCTGTCAAATGTATGTGGCCGGGCATGATGCACAGGGGACTTCATATATGCCTTGGTTTTCCAGGTCAATTTTATCTTTGGGGTTCCTGAGGATGGCTGCTATTTTTCTGTCTGTTTTGAAGGCAGTCTTGATGTGGTGTCTGTATAGAATCTTACTAATTTTGTCTGTAGTGCCTCTTATGTAGGGCAGGACAGCTGTTCCATAGGTCTGTTCATCTTCTGGGTCTCTATTATGTCTCAGTGTGTTTTCGTGGATCAAGTTGGTGATTTTTCTTTTGTGGAAGCCGTTGGCTGTCAATATTTTAGTCAGGGTGCATAGTTCAGTCATAATGTGTCTCTTGTCTGCCAGGCGTTTGGTTCTAGTAATTAGTGTTTTAGCCACGGAGTTTATCTGTGCTGGGTGGTGGTGGGATTGGGCGTTGAGGTAGCGGTTGGTGTGTGTTTTCTTCTGGTATATGGTGTGTCCGAGTGTGCCATCTGTTTTCTTGTAGATTAGTACATCTAGGAATGGTAGTTGTTTGTTTGTTTCTGTTTCCATGGTGAACTTGATTTTGGGGTGTGCGCTGTTTAGGTGTGTTAGGAAGTTGTTTAGGTTTTCTTGTCCATGGGGCCAAATCACGAATGTGTCATTGATATATCTTAACCATAGTTTGGGTTTGAGTATGGCATTAGCCAGGGCTCTGGATTCGAATTCTTCCATGAACAGGTTTGCAATGACAGGTGACAGTGGTGATCCCATGGGGGCTCCTTCAATTTGTTTGTATCTTTGTCCTTTGTATATGAAATATGTGTTGGTTAAGCAGTGTTCTGTTAGTTCCATGAGGTGTTTAGCTGGTTGGTATTTATTTTTGATGATTTCGAGGGTCTCTTTTATCGGGACTTGAGTAAATAGTGAAACCACGTCAAAACTTACAAGCAGATCTTCTTGCTCCACGTGTAGATCCTTGATCATTTCCAAGAAGTGGTATGAATTTTGTACATGAGAAGCTGCTGTTTCAGCATGGGGCTGTAGCTCTTTTGCTAGGTGTTTAGCCAGGTTTTGTAGTGGTGCTCCTCTGGAGCTGACTATGGGTCTGAGAGGTATGCCTTCTTTGTGTATTTTTGGGAGGCCGTATAGTTTGGGGCATCTAGAAGATTTCTCTCTGGGTATGATCGTGTGTTGTATCTCTTTGCTTATGTGGCTGGTTATAATTTTCTTCTTGGTTAATTTTTCCAGATATGTGGTTGGGTCTGTGTTTATGGGTTTGTATGTGGAGTCTTGGAGTAGGTCTATCAATTTAGTTTCATAGTCTTTTCTGTCCATTACTACAGTGGCATTCCCTTTATCTGCTGGGAGGATGATTATGCTGCTGTCTCTTTTCAGGGTTTGTAGCGCTTTAATTTCATTTTGCTGTAAGTTGCTTTTGGGTGGTTTGCTTGTGCATAGAATGTTGGTAACTTGGTGTCTTATTTTATCAGCTTCATCTGTATTTAATTTAGTTAGGCTGGATTCTACTGCACATATGATGGATTCTGTGGGGATTTTTTGGGGTGCTATAGCATAATTGAATCCTTTGGTTAGGACTTCTGTTTCTGTTTTGGTGAGTTCTCTGTTGGAAACATTGTACACTAATTGTTTTAGGTGTTGTTGTGAGTTGTTGGGGGTTTTCTTGTCATGTTCTAATTTCTTTAATTTTTTCAAGAGCTTGTCCTGTTTGTAAATGTTTGCAGATTCAGCTCTCCAAGTTGTAAGTTGTTTTATCTTGTCCCAAAGTAGAGGGTGGATTTTGCTGCTCAATTCCAGGTGTAGTGCTAGCAAATCTTTGTTTAACTGATCTAATTGGAATCTCTTACTGTGGAGCTCGTTCCTTAGTAGAGCCATTTCAGTTCTTTTCAGGATACGTTTAGTGGCTGCTGTGCTTTGATGAAATGTTAATTTGAAGCAGGTTGGTGTAGTATTGTTGTCTCTGCAGCTGCATAGGAATTGGAGGTCACATAGTATTACTGCTCTTTTAATTTCCAGTTTCTCGTAGGTTTTGATCTGGTTGTTTATTCCCTCCCCGTAGAGGTTTGATATTTGTTTTCTTAAGTTTTCGCGGGTACTTACATGTCTGGCATTCAGCTTTGTTTGGGTATTTTCCCACGTCATAATAGTGGTGCTTTTAAAGTTGTAGCAACGTTTCAGCAGAATCTCATCTGCCATCATCAGGCTTCTGTATGGTGTTTGTCTGTGAGTCAGACTTTTACAGTGGTTTCAGATTTAAATTTGGGGCAGCCTATTGCTGTGTCAGAATGGTTTTTTTTCTTCCTCCTGATTGGTTGAGAGTCTTGGTCTGTGTTTATTGGTCTTGGAGTTTGCTGTGTTCTGCTACTAATATCTTCTGTCTGTTTTTTTTTGGGGGGGCTCTTTTTGTATCTTGATTGGCTGGCAACATTGTGTTACTTTATTGGAGGCCTTTAGTGCAGCTTATTCTTCTATTGGTCTGTCCAATGTATGTGGCCGGGCATGAAGTCCCCTGTGCATCATGCCCAGCCACATACATTGGACAGACCAATAGAAGAATAAGCACCCACCTGGATGAACACAAAAATGCAGTCAAAAAGCTGGAACACACTTCCTCACTCGTCCAACATATGGAAGCCACAGGTCATAACATCAACTTCAATGGCACCAAAACCCTAGCCACCATAGAAAATCCCAGCCACAGAATCATCAGAGAAGCCATAGAGATTGAAAAAAGACCAGAAAGCATGAACAGAAGAGATGATTCCACCAGGCTGTCAATCATTTGGAAGCCTGCACTCACAAACAAAAAAATCTCCACACCACAAGCCAGGCAAACACCTGGGCACAAACAGATCCCCCCTGATACCTCCAGCTCAAACACACTCCAACCAGGCACCCAGATGAAACCCAGCTTCCTAACTAATGATAGCCGTCCATTTACCCGAAGCCAAGCTGCACTAAATGCCTCTAATAAAGTAACACAATGTTGCCAGCCAATCAAGATACAAAAAGAGCCCCCCCCAAAAAAAACAGACAGAAGATATTAGTAGCAGAACACAGCAAACTCCAAGACCAATAAACACAGACCAAGACTCTCAACCAATCAGGAGGAAGAAAAAACCATTCTGACACAGCAATAGGCTGCCTCAAATTTAAATCTGAAACCACTGTAAAAGTCTGACTCACAGACAAACACCATACAGAAGCCTGATGATGGCAGATGAGATTCTGCTGAAACGTTGCTACAACCTTAAAAGCACCACTATTATGACGTGGGAAAATACCCGAACAACTAGAGGCTTGAAAATATTTTATTTGAATTGGAGAGAACTGTGAAAAGACTCCTTCTCAAGGACATTTCAACTTGATAAGATAGAGGGAAGAGCACAGCAGAATATTATTTCAGGTGCTTTCCTGGACTCTTATCAACATTTCAACACTTGAGGCTTGGTTTTGAAGCTTGTGGAGAAGAGAGTCATAATAAAAGCCTTGGACAATTAAAC
The DNA here is from genome assembly GCA_033807585.1 of Hydrophis major. Lineage (NCBI taxonomy): Eukaryota > Metazoa > Chordata > Lepidosauria > Squamata > Elapidae > Hydrophis > Hydrophis major. Next base: position 157,522,059 of record CM066329.1, on the reverse strand, counting down.
AAAGTCCAGTGTTTTCTTATTTTTTTTTCAGTTGTGGTACCCCTCCTTACCAGCCTCTCAGTAAATTTTAATTTTAATAATATTCTTATTTTTGCTTTTTATTTTAAAGGGAAAGCCTCAGAATTTTTTCTTTTTTTTTTCTTCTTCTTCTTTTTACTGGGATTTTTTTTTTTTTTTTTTGCTTTTTCCATCCATATTTTTGGACCATTCTGCCTTTTCCTTTTTATTATTGAGATTTCCCAATTGGATTAAGGTGTGGAGAACCTGAAGGAATTTTTTCTTTTCTTTTTTTTTATTTTTGTTCTTCTTCTTCTTCTTAATTATTATTATTATTTTTGGGCTTTTTTCTTCTTTTTATTTTTCATTTTTTATTGTGGATTACTTCATAATTGGATTAGGGTTTAGAAGAACCTGAAGATTTTTCTTCTTCTCTTTTTTCTTTTTCTTTTTTGCCATCGGGCCTTTTACTATTGGATTTTCCCATTTTGGATTATAATTGGCTACTTTACCAGTTGGATTAAAAGTTAAAAAGAATTTGAAGATTTTGAAGCATTTAAAATGAGCAGGAAACCGATATCTTCTGGCATTTCTACTTCTAACTCTGCCTCCCCACCAGCTGGAGGACAAAGTTTAATTCAGACAATGTTGAAGCAAGACAAAGAACAAGAAAAAGTGACTTTACAGATGATTATGCAAGGAATCCAAGATCTCAAGATAAAAACAGATACTATTGAGCAAAGAACAGAGAAGACTTATGAAAAAGTAGAAAATATTCAACAAATGAGGGTGAAGTATGATGAGAGATTCCAAAAAATTGAGGAAGAAGGTAAACAAAGAGAGAAGCAGATTGGAAATATTGACAGCAGATTAACAGTGGTTGAGCAAGATAAAAGTGGAATGTTGAGGTGGGAGATGGAGAGATCAGAATTCTATCTCAGATTTCAAAATATAGAAGAAGAAAAAGGACAAAACTTGGCTGCAATAATGATAGAATTGTTGGCGGATGCTTTGGAAATTACAGAGGAAAAGATGATGGATGGAGTAGACAAGTTGTACCGAGTTTATACAAGATATGCGATGAGAAATAGCTTACCAAGGGAAGTCCATATCAGATTTACCAAAAAATCCATCAAAACACAAATATTGCAAGCAGTAAGAGAGAAGACGTTGAAATACAAAGGCAAAGAGATTGTGGTTTTAAAACAAATACCCAGAAGTGTGAGAGAGATGAGAAGAGAAGAGAATATCGATTTTTGACCAAAATGTTATTGAAAAAGGAAGTAAATTATAGATGGCTGTTCCCAGAAGGATTAATATTTACGTGGCAAGAACAGAGACATAGAATTGATTCAATTGAGAAAGCAGAACTTTTCCACGCAGAATTTTTTGGAAGGAGAGAAGAAGAGGCAGAGAAAGAGGTCTCATTAATTGAGTTTCAAGAGGAACAACTGGAGACTGAAAAAGAGAAAGGTGCAGTAGGTGGATGGGTGGATAGTAAAGAACAGTGTGAAGTGAGATCCATGAGAGCTGTTAGACCTAAATATAAAGCATAATCATGGAAGAAAAAAAGTTGATTACAATGAATATAAATGGACTCAATTCAGCTGTTAAAAGAAGGAAAACCTTTCATAAATTAGAGAAATTAAAATTTGATATAATTTGTCTACAAGAAGTTCATATTAAAAAACAACATGAACAATTGTTAGTCCAGCCAAAATTGGGGAAAATATTTACTTCTTTGACTCAATGTAAGAAAAGAGGAGTGGTTCTATACATTAAAGATGCTATCCCAGCAAAATTGATTTACACGGATGAAGATGGAAGAGTAATAATGGTAGAAATAATGGACAATAATATAAAAATACTCTTGATTGTAATTTATGCTCCGAATGATAAACAAGAAGAGTTTTATAAAAAGCTACACATGAAAATAATTGGACTGGACTATGTTAGTATAATTATGATGGGAGATTTTAATGGAATTGTGGACAATAAATTGGACTATATAGCAACAACAACAAAGCAAAATAGAAAGGCTCTCCCTAAATCTTTTTTTAAAATGACAGACGAACTAACTTTAAAAGATATTTGGAGAGAAAGAAATGTTAAAGCTAAACAATATACTTTCTATTTAAATAGACATCTATCATGGTCCAGATTGGATATGATTTGGATCTCAACAGAATTAATATCTAATATTCAAGAAACAAATATTGAAATAAGTACTTGGGCAGATCATAGCCCAATGACAATTAAATGGAAGGGACAAAAAAAAAAAAAAAGATCGAGATGGACATTAAACAATACTATTTTAAAGGAAAAAGATTTTACACAATGGATGGAAAAAGAATTGGCTTTTTCTTTACAGAAAATAAAAAAGAAGATACTTCAACACAGAATGTTTGGGATACAATGAAGGCATATGCTAGAGGGTTGATAATAGAATATATAAGAAAAAAGAATATTAGGAAAAGGCAAGTCACTAAGGCCTTGGAAGATAAGTATAAAAGACTTGAAAAAGAATTACAGAAAACGCCACAGAAAAAGGATATTAAACTGAAGGTGGATATAATTAAACATAAAATGAAAGAAGAATTGGCACAGAAAATTAGAAATGCTAAACAGAATTATTTTGAAGATGCAAATAAACCAGGTAGATGGCTAGCATATAAATTGAGAAAGGAGAAAGAATCAAGAAAAATATTGACCAAGGCCAAGTTTGTTATGGTAACAAGGAGAAAAAAGAAATTATTCGAGATTTCTATGGGCAATTATATAAACAAGAGAATATCAATGAGGAAAAAGTCAAACAGTATCAACAGAATGCTAATCTACTGAAGATACCTAAAGAGACTGAAGAAATGCTAGAAAGCAAAATAACAATGATGGAATTAACTGAAGCACTTAAGAAACAAAACAATGGGAAAGCACCAGGTCCAGATGGGCTTCCAGCAGAATTTTATAAAACATTGCAAGAATCATTGAGTATTCCATTGCTAGAACTTATGAATGAAGTTATGTTAAAGAAGATGATACCCAAAACATGGTCAGAGGCTTATATTACACTTATACTGTTCTGTCCCCTCATTAGCATTCTTGAGATCCCCGCGCTTTGATTGGCCAAAGCGCGGGGCACTCTGATTGGTCAGGCGAGCCGCGCCGATTGGCTCGCTAAGAATCTCCCGCAATTGGTCTATTCGAATCGCGGGAGATTCAAAGCAGTGCCATTGGCTGCGGCCGCCGCGGCTAAAGGAATAAAAGCTGCGAACCTTTTGCACAGCACCAGTTCGGTTCCTATACTAATAAAAGAGCATGATTTGAAGTCACCGACTCCTGGCATCATTTTCGAGGACACGACACTGGTGACGAAGATGGGATCCAGACCCTGAACCGAACCATGTGTCTGATGGAAGCCAGACAAATCTCCACGATGGCGAAAATCGCAACCCCCGTACCCTTCAACCCCGCCACCGAGCACTGGGAATCGTACTCCGACCAATTTCGCATGTTCCTCGAGTGCAGCGATCTGAAGGACGCCACCGGCCCCATGAAGCGCGCCGTCTTCCTAACCCACTGCGGGACCGAGGTATTCAAGATGGCCAAGGCACTTGCCAAACCCGCCGATGCGACTGCGATGGACTGGGACGTCCTCGAGCCAATACTTCGGTGGCACTACACTCCAGAGGTACCCATCCTGATCCGACGCAACAAATTCTACCGTTGGGACCAACGGTCGGGTGAGAGTTTCAGCGACTTCGTCGCCGAACTATAGCACCTAGGGGGGCTGTGCGAATTCGACAACCTGAACGATGCCCTGCTCGGCTTGTGGGACCCCGTCCTCCAGAGCTGGCTGATGGCCAAGGGCAACATCAGCCTAGCAGACACCCTCACCGCAGCCGCAGCCGCCGAAGCAACCCAAACATCCGCCGACCGCATGCGCCGACCGAACGCTGGGGACTGCAGTGGGAACAACAACCCTGCAAGGTCGGCCGAAGCCCAACCCGAGACGACCACCCACCAGGGCGATTTCCACTCGGCATTGGGCACTTCCGATGATGAGGAGGAAATTCATCGCCTCCAGACAGGCCGCGACCCACGGAACCGGTGGGGTCGTAAGTCGAGGACCAACTGTGCCGGTTGCGGAGGCGACCACCCCAGGTCTGAATGCCGGTTTTTTGAGTCGATCTGCTGGCATTGTGACAAGAAGGGTCACATCGCCCGTGTCTGCTGCCTTAAAAAGAACCGCAGCCTGCCCCAATGGGACCAGAGCGAATGGAGGAGAGAGAGCACACCACCCCGGACCAGAGATCGCCCCTCGGACAACAGATGGGACCAGAATGGACGATCCCTACGAGGCGGCGATAACCGGCGAAGAGAGGAGACCCATCAGACGGTCACCATCGGCCACGCCACAACCAATGACGCCCGGAAAGTCCACATGGAGGTAGGCATTGAGGGCGAGCCATGCAAAATGGAGGTGGACTCCGGGTCCTACCTCTCCATGATAGCATGGCATGAAATAAAGCGCTTGGTGCCTACCATCCAAAGGAGGAACCTAGACAGCCAGAGACTCATCGTAAAGGATGACCAGGGAAACCGCATCCCGGTAGTCAGAACCGGACACTTCAACATAACATATAAAGGGCTCACCGAAAAGCTTCCCCTGACAATCGTCGACCGCGACCGCCCAAGCCTACTGGGACTGCAATGGTTCGCCCCGCTCGGCATCGCAGTCACGGGAGTCGACCACATCACCGACGACAGCTGGGAGAAACAACTGGCCTGGGAATTCCAAGAGGTCTTCAACGGAAACCTAGGCAAGTACCGAGGGCCCCTTATATCATTCAGCCTAGACCCAAACATCCCCCCAAAACGCCTGAAACCAAGGTGGGTGCCATTCGCACTTAAACCCAAGATAGACGAGCAAATTGACAAGCTCGTCAAGCAAGGGGTCCTACAGACAATAGACCACGCCCGGTGGGAGACCCCCATAGTTACCCCGATCAAGCCCGATGGGTCAGTGAGGATCTGTGGAGACTATAAGGCCACCCTAAATGGCGTGTTGCAACAAAGCGCCTACCCCGTCCCAGTAGTGCAACACCTACTGCACTCACTGGGAGGGGGCAAGGTTTTCGCCAAGCTCGACCTCGCCCAGGCATACCAACAGTTGCCAGTCGACGAGGAAACAGCAGAAGCGCAAACCATAGTCACCCACCGGGGAGCATTTAAATGCAACCGACTCCAATTCAGAGTCAGCGTGGCACCGGGAATATTCCAAAGCCTAATGGAAAGACTATTGCAAGGCATCAAGGGGGTGGTACCTTACTTCGACGACGTCCTAGTGTCGGCAACCAACCAAGCCGAACTAGAGGGTCGCCTAAGGGAGGTCCTAACCAAATTCAAAGAGACCGGGCTCAAAGTAAAGAGGGAGAAATGCCAATTATACACGGAACGGTTGAATTCCTAGGATACCTCCTAGACCGTCATGGCATTCACCCCACAAACCAAAAAATCAAGGCCAAAAAGAAGAGGCTGATCCACTGCAAATTAAGAACTATAGATCTATCTCTAAATTAAATGCAGACTATAAAATCTTTGCTTCAATTTTAGCAGAAAGACTTAAAAAATACTTAAATAATTTCATTCACCCAGATCAAAATGGATTTCTGCCAAAGAGACAAATTATAGACAATATAAGAGTAATTTTGGATACTTTGGAATATTATGAGGCACACCCTGAAAAGCAAATGGCTTTGATATTCCTAGATGCTCAAAAGGCATTCGACAATGTGAACTGGAGATTTATGTTGTTATTATTATTGGAACAGATTGGTTTTGCCAGAAAATTTATCCAAGCAATAGAAGCCATATACAATAAGCAGACAGCAAAGGTAATGGAGGGAAAACTTACAGACTTTATTAATATAAGAAAAGGCACAAGACAAGGATGTCCCCTATCTCCTTTGCTATTTGTGTTGACCTTGGAAGTGTTGAATAGAAATATTAGAGATGATAAAAGCATAAAAGGAATGAAAATTAAAAAGGAAGAACTCAAACTGCAAGACTTTGCTGATGACTTAGCCTTTATTTTGGAAGATCCGTTAGAAACAGCTCCAAAGTTATTGGAAAAGAGAGAGATATATGGCGAGGTGCTGGTTTGAAAATAAATAAAGACAAAATGAAGATTTTGACAAAGAACATGCTACTGAGACAGAGAGAAGAACTGGCAGATCTGTTGAAAATTCAAGTTACAAATAAGGTCAAGTATCTGGGGATATACTTGAAAGCAAGATGTAGCACATTAAAAGAGAATAATTACATTAAACTTAAACAACAGATAGCTACAGACTTGAAGAAATGGGAAAACTTACAATTGTCATTAATAGGGAGAATTTCAACAATCAAGATGAATATTTTACCCAGAATTTTATTTCTGTTTCAAACAATACCAATTAGGCTCAGAAAAGACTATTTTGAAGATTTAAATAAAATTATGCTGAAGTATATATGGCAAGGTAAGAAAGCGAGAATAAAGCTAAAGCTTTTGCAAGACGCTAGAATTAGAGGAGGTTTTGGCCTGCCTAATTGGGAATTGTATTATCAAGCTGCAAGTTTGATGTGGGTCAAAGAATGGATAACATTAAGAAAGCATAGATTGTTGACGCTAGAAGGTCATGATTTGCTGTTGGGTTGGCATGCTTTTTATGGTATAAGGGAACTAAAACACAGGGTTATTTTAGAAGATATTATATACGTGACTCTTTGTGGTTAAATTGGGAGAAGATAAAAAGACAATGTTATTTGAAAATTCCAGTTTGGTTATCGACTATTGAAGCATTTTCCTATCCTATAGTTTATAAAAAGGAACAAACAGTTAGATATGGGGAACTATTGGATGAAAAGGGTGAACTTAAATTGATTCAGAACTTAGAGGAACAAGGTATAAGGATGAATTGGTTTTCATATGTGCAAATACATTCAAGGTATGATGAAGATTCTAAAACGGAGGGATTTTATGATAAACAGACTGATTTAGATAAGATCTTGATGGGTACTGATGAGAAGGTGATTAAAAATTATATGGTTATTTACTTGGAATTAAATTAGAGGAAGAACTTGGAATTAAATTAGAGGAAGAACAAGTTAAAGAAACTATGATTGTTTGGGGGAAGAATTTTGGATATGGGATTGATTTAGAGAAATGGCAAAAATTGTGGTCTCAAAATTATAAAAGGACAATGTCAACAGCATATAAAGAAAACTTGTATAAGAAGTTTTACAGGTGGCACTTTCCCCCGACAAGAATAGCAAGAATGTTTAAGAACAAATCTGAAAAAATGTTGGAAATGTCATCAGATACCTGGCTCATATTACCATATGTGGTGGACTTGTGAGGACGCTAGAAAATATTGGACTAAAATTTGCATGTGGTTGGAAAAAATGATAAAGAAACATATAGATTTGAAACCGGAGTTTTTTCTATTGGGAATCTTACCAGATACTTACAGTAAAGACTTGAAATATCTGACTGGAAATATATTAACAGCGGCTAGGATTGTATTTGCTAAAAATTGGAAGAATGAGAAAATGCCATCGCAGGAAGAAATTATTAAGAAAATATTGGAATGTGCTGAGATGAGTAGATTGACATTTGAAATTAGAGAACAAGAGGATAAACAATTTTATGAAATTTGGGATCTTTTCTATCAATGGTTAGATGACAAAATACAATAATAGAATATCTAGAATGTTAGATAGCAAGGAATATTTTTATTTTTTTATTTTTCTTTGGTTATTTGACATTATATCTGTAAAGGGTTTGTAGCACAGATCTGGTATGATTATATGATTTGTTATAGAATAAACTGTTTAAAGTATTGTTATCTCATAAAGCATGAATGATTAAAAGTATAGTCAAATGATTTTTTAATAGCGATATTAGAATATATAAGTTTGGATTGACAATATGAGTTGTTATGTAATATAACTGTAATTGAAACTACGAAATGAATGCACAAAACTGATGAACCAATTGACACACTGTATGTACATAAGAGAGTTGATGTTTTTATGTCTTGTTTGTTTGTAGAAAATCAATAAAATTGTTTTCAAAAAAAATGCAGTCAAAAAGCTGGAACACACTTCCTCACTAGTCCAACACATGGAAGCCACAGGCCATAGCATCAACTTCAAAGGCACCAAAACCCTAGCCACTTTAGAAAACCCCAGCCACAGAATCATCAGAGAAGCCATAGAGATTGAAAAAAGACCAGAAAGCATGAATAGAAGAGATGATTCCACCAAACAGTCAATCATTTGGAAGCCTGCACTCACAAACAAAAAAATCTCCACACCACAAGCCAGGCAAACACCTGGGCACAAACAGATCCCCCCTGATACCTCCAGCTCAAACAAACCCCAACCAGGCACCCAGATGAAACCTAACTAATGATAGCCATCCATTTACCCGGAGCCAAGCTGCACTAAATGCCTCCAATAAAGGAACACAATGTTGCCAGCCAATCAAGAAACAAAAAGAGCAAAAAAACCAGACAGAAGATATTAGAAACACCAATCAAGCAGAATACAGCAAACTCCAAGTCCAATAAACACAGACCAAGACTCCCAACCAATCAGGATGAAGACAAAACCATTCTGGCACAGCAATAGGCTGCCCCAAATTTAAATCTGAAACCACTGTAAAAGTCCGACTCACAGATGAACACTATACAGAAGCCTGATATTCAGGCTTCTGTATTGTGTTTGTCAGACAAATACAATACAGAAACCTGAAGATGGTAGATGAGATTCTGCCAAAAAGTTGCTACAACTTTAAAAGAACAACTACAATGACGTGGGAAAATACCCGAGCAATGCTGAATACTATACATGTAAGTACCCGCGAAAACTTAAGAATATGTATATATGTATATGTGTGTGTGTGTGTGTGTATGTGTGTGTGTGAAGTTTTCACGGGTACTTACATGTATGGTATTCAACTTTGTTCAGGTATTTTCTCATGTCATTATAATTGTACTTTTAAATTTGTAGCAATGTTTCGGCAGAATCTCATCTGCCATCATCAGGCTTCTGTATTGTATTCATCTGTGAGTCAGACTTTTACAGTGGTTTCAGTTTTAAATTTGGGGCTAGCCTACTGCTGTGCCAGTATGGTTTTTTTCTTCATCCTGATTGGTTGGGAGTCTTGGTCTGTGTTTATTGGTCTTGGAGTTTGCTGTGTTCTGCTTGATTGGTGTTTCTAATATCTTCTGTCTGTTTTGTGGCTTTTTTTGTCTTGGTTGGCTGGCAACATTGTGTTCCTGTATTGGAGGCTTTTAGTGTACCTTGGCTCCGAATAAATGGATGGCTATCATTTGTTAGGAAGCTAGTCTTCATCTGGATGCCTGATTGGGGTATGTTTGAGCTGGAGGTATTAGGGGGGATCTGTTTGTGCCCAGGTATTTGCCTGGCTTATGGTGTGGAGATTTTTTTTGTTTGTGAGTGCAGACTTCCAAATAATTGACAGTCTGGTTGAATCATCTCTTCTATTCATGCTTTCAGGTCTTTTTTCAATCTCTATGGCTTATCTGATAATTCTGTAGCTGGGGTTTTCTATGGTGGCTAGGGTTTTGGTGCCACTGAAGTTGATGCTGTGACCTGTGGCTTTCATGTGTTGGACTAGTGAGGAAGTGTGTTCCAGCTTTTTTTACTGAATTTTTGTGTTCATCCAGGCGGGTACTTATTCTTCTATGGGTCTGTCCAATGTATGTGGCTGGGCATGATGCACAGGGGACTTCATGGTTTTCCAGGCCTTGGTTTTCCAGGCCAATTTTATCTTTGGGGTTTCTAATGATGGCTGCTATTTTTCTGTCTGTTTTGAAGGCAGTCCTGATGTGATGCCTATGTAGTATCTTATTGATTTTGTCTATAGTACCTCTTATATAGGGCAGGACAGCTGTTCCATAGGTCTGTTCATCTTCTAGGTCTCCATTATGTCTCAGTGTGTTTTTGTGGATCAAGTCGGTGATTTTGCTTTTGTGGAAGCCGTTGGCTGTCAGAACTTTAGTCAGGGTGCACAGTTCAGTCTGTATGTGTGTCTTGTCTGCCAGACTGAACTGTATTCTGTTCTATTGTGTTCAGAGGAACACAATACAGAAGCCCGATGATGGCAGATGAGATTCTGCCGAAACATTGCTACAACTTTAAAAGTACAATTATAATGATGTGGGCAGGGAGGGTTTCTATGTGAATGACACAGCCTTGTGTTCCTGTGCAGCCTGGATTAATTGTTTTGGGGGGTGCTCTGAGGGTGACATTTCTCTGCAGACCACCAAAATTTTCTCATGGACCAGTGGGTTGCAGCCACCAGTTGGCAACCACTGATATAGATATGGGGACAGTAGAAATCAAACAATATCAGTGGTACAGATCTGTTCAGAGCTTAAACTACATGGGGAAAAATAGCTTTCAACCACAAAAGGTTTGGAACCTATGTTATAATGCAACAGGTTTTTAAATATAGTACTTTTATGCAAATGTTTATGACATATAACATTAACATATTCTTTTTCCCCATCCTCTTTATACTTCTTTAAACTCTCAAATTTAGTGCAAACCTATTTTCTTAAAATTGGATTTCTATTTACAATATACAAATAATACTGATATAAATAATTCTATCTAACAGTTTTTTGGCAATATTCAATATACCAATAGTAAAAGGGAAAATATCATTTATAGAAACATATTGAAGTAAATGGTTTACATTCTTTTTCATTCCTTTTGAATTTTCCTTTAGTTCCTTCATGGTTTTTGTAACCTCAGTGAAGTTCAAATTTCAATGCCAAAATTAGTTCAAACTTCAAAAAAATTTTTGAATTGCCACATTATTGCAGAGTCTGTATAAAATATAACCACTACAATTAGACAGTAGGAACACAAACACAAACATTGGTAAAGTTTATTTATAAAGGAATGAAAATAGCACTTTTAAGGCACATATACTTGCTGTCACGACCATACTTTGGGTGAGTTAGAGGTTGGCATCTTGTGTAGCTTCGGAAAGCTTACTGTTTTTTGTGCATTGAGATTATTGAAAATAGAGAGAGTCCTCAACTTATAACAGTTCATTTAATAACCCTTCAAAGTTACAACAGCAAGTTATGGCCATTTTTTTAAACTTAATGTCAGGGTTTCACGTAACAGCCCATAGGAAATCAAAACTCCAAGGCAGAGTTCCTGAAGTAAAGATTTATTAGGCATGTCATATTGGCACAGTTGGTGAAAACCTGAATCTGAAGTCTTCAGATTTTCCCCCACCCAGTTCAAATCCAAATTTCTTCCCCACATTACACAAAACCATCACTTGCCCCAATCAAGTTTCTCTCCCACTCCCAGATGCCTCCCATCCATGCCTTTCCAGGTGCTGGTGAGAGTGTCCTTGGCTCACAGAAGAAATAATGTTATTTTTGCTACATATTCCACTCAGCTATCTCTATCTCTAGCCTTCCCTTTTCTGCAGCTCCAGCCAGCCTCACTGTGGCAACCCTGAAGTTTCTCAAAGATGGCTCCAGGTTGTCACTTAGGACCATCGCAGCATTCCCATGGTCATGTGATCAAAATTCAGATGTTAGCCAGATTCATATAAAGCCATGCCACTATTTAACAACTGCAGTGATTTACTTAACAACTGTGACAAAATGGGTAAAAAGGAGCAAAATTCACTTAAACATTTCAGCACTAGAAAACTCACTTGTGGTTGTGACTCAAGGATATGTGCATATGTAAAATATTCCTTACAGGCCTTTTTTTTCAAGGCCTACCTCAGAAATTATATATCTAAATAATAGTTGCATAAAAATTAAGAGAACATTGCCTGAAAATATAATATTGTACAGGAATATCTTTGCCACTTTGTGTTTCCAAAAAGAAAATTGCCATTGTTTACAGCAGAGTTACAGAACTTTACATATCCAAAAAATTCATGATTCCTTTCTGCCATTGCAGAACCTAACAAGAACTTGGATGCTTTGGTAGGGAGAAAACAATTTACAATTTCATTGGGGAAATATACAAATGCAGTATTTAGATCTGCATGAGGTGCAGTAATTTGGTTCTCTGTGAACTCTGAGGCAGAGATGTCACTCTTGCTTAGTTCACAACAGGCAGCTGCTGGAAGCTGAATGAAAATGCAGATGGAAGAAAAATCAATACCTAACAAATAGGGCAGGAGATAAATTGTACTGGTAACGAGGGAGAGAGGAGAATGAGAAAGTAAAAATATACTCTCAGATTGAGTCTAATTCTGGAGTCTTTACTCTTGCTAGTGGAGGACATGTAATTTGTTTGACTTATAGCTGGTTAAAATGCTTCCCTAAAGAAGTGGTGCTTGCAAATTGCAGCCTCCTTACTGGTAAATCCTTTAATGTCACATGACATGAGAAATTGGCAGGGTCAAACCTGCTCATCCAGGAAGAGTTTATCTTAATTCTGTACAACACATCAATCTGCTTTCAAAATATCAACTTTTGAAGTCTGACAGCTGTATCACTTAAAGCTGAGGGAGCTTTCCTTAGGAAAGTTTGAAGCAGAACCAAGCTACAAATACAAATTTTTAAATATCCTCAAAAGAAAAAGTGATGATGCAATAGATGACACTCCTAATCTATGCAATAATGCATCAAGTCTATATATTCCAACTAAAAGTGCACAATGGGAAAAATGCTTAGGGTATTTCTTGTACCTGTCCTTTTCCTTTTGAAAGAGTATAATGAGACATTGGTATTAGAAAATTCAAGTAGAAAAAAAAACCTACTTGATGGATTACTCATTCCAAAATACATGCCCTTTTACTATGGATAAAACTTTTTTCAATTTACTTCTATAATCCTTTCATAAAAGAAAAGTCAATATTTCTGTAAAAAATCAGATAGAAAATATCTAGGGCAGAGGAAAGCTTTAGAAATGGTAATTGTTTGTGGGAAGTTCTTCCTATGAAACAACTTGCCCCTGTGGGCAAGAACAGTCTTTCACCTTAATATCTTTAATATCATTAAGGCCTAGCTTTTAGGAAATATATGTAGATACTAGATGGAATAGGTTTGAGGTCTGAATGAGATGAAGCACGATGTCATAGTGTAGAGTTTTCTATTAATTATATTTTCAATTCTAATAATATATTGACATATTATTTTATTATTACTATGTATATTTGCTGATGTGCACTATTTAGAGCTAGATAGACTGAAATAGTATACAAAGATATATAAGCAAAAGAACTTTATTATTTCTCGGTTTCTTTTAATTCTAGCCAGCATTTCTTGCTTAAAACTTTGGGTATGTTGTAGAGCTAATATTCCTGTAGGCAATATTGTGCATCTTGCAGCTTCTTTTCTCATTATTTTTGCCTGTTTCCATGAGTACATAATAATATTTAGAAATAATACAATGCTACATATAGAATTCTTCTTTATGTTTCAAATATGTGATTGGTTGTTATTTTTATTTACTGCTTCTGGGAAGGAAAAAAAAGAGAAGATGTTCTTTGTATAGTTATGAATAATACATGCCTACCTGGATTTTCAGATTCTATACTGTATGAAGTCTGAAAGTATTTGAAAGGAAGGGGCAATTGTTTGTTTCATATTTGTTTGCTTCTTTATTTATTTGATATTTTACTTCCACTTATAAATAACAGCTTTATTTGTCAAGGAATCATATAATAATAAAACAATGAGGTGATCATGCCTGCAATTGCCAAATAATGATATTCTGAAATTATAATTTCAGAATTCTAAAGTAGTTTCAATATGCTAACATTTAAAATTGTCAATGACAGCTTCAAATGCTCTGTATTGAATACATGGGCAGCATGAAAAGATTTAGAGAAGGTCAATGAGATGGACTTTTTATTTTTGCTTGTCAAAATATACAAAAGGTTTTCAGGATAGTCTAGCTAAAAATAAATAGTAATCTCCTCCCCTAACACTTTGATTATACAAACTGTCATGGATAATCCCTCTCTTAAACAATAACTTTATTCAAAGCTATTGGATTTTAGTACTGCATTGCTTTGGTTAAAGGAGAAAAAGCTGTTTTTAAAAGTTTAACATTGTTTTAATAATTGCATAGGTTTCTGTACATCTTAAAGTTAATATATGCAATTAATTTACATTTCTAGTGATATTCAAGGGGTAATTATATTTCATAATGTCATGTGCCAATCAAGCATTCTGCTGTATCAGTAATATGAAGGATGATGAATACTAGGAAGAAACTTTCCTTTATGATTTTAAGGAATGAATAAGAAACATCCCTTAGTTTATATCAAGGATAACAGATGGCTCTTCTAAAATGATAATATAGTCTCCAGTTTGAAGAACAATGTAACCCTTTATCTATCTTTGAAAAACATTCTGGATTAAGATAGTCACATCTAATCATATCTATTTCAACCCTTGTTTAAAACATCAGTTAGTCAATTTATTTTTTAAAAAACACTAATAAATAATTGTGGGCTGCATTGTTCCTTGTATTCTTAATCGAGGTTTTGTTCTGGGTTGTCTTATTAAATTCTGCTTAAATTTATATTTGGGTGTTGTATTTAATGTTCGTTCAATAAAATCTCTTTAGTTGCTCCTATAAATAGAATAGGGTTGCAACCTACATATATTTATCTTGGAATGAGTCTTGGCAAGATTTATTTCTGAGCAGTGAAGCATGGGCCGGATATAACCTAAAGATCCCATTATTATTTTCCATAATCAGGGTTGTACTTAAACCTGTCCATTAGAAATGTCAGTGCTTAATCCCTAAAATTAAGAGAATTAGCAGAATAACAGAGTTGAAAGGGACCTTGAAGGTCCTCAAACTCTATATGCAAGCAGGAGATCCTATATCATCCTAGACAAATCCTAAAGGTGCTTTTTCAAGAGGTAACTGGATTTTCTGGATTTTCTTTGAAGAGGTTTTGCTTTTCATCCAAGAAGCTTCTTCAGGTTTGACCTAGATGACTGAGAATCTCCACAAACTCACTCACTCCAGGTGAGTGGCTGTCCAAGTCTCTTCTTAAAAGCTTCCAGAGATGGATCACCCACAACTTCTGAAGGCAAACAGTTGCATGAGTTCATTGTTTTCAGTGTTAGGAAATTTCTCCTAATTCTAGGTTGCTTCTCTCCTTTATTAGTTTCCATCTTTTGTTTCTTTGTTTTGCCTCTTGGTGCTTTGGAATATAGTTTCTTTACATCTGCTCTTCAACCATAATTGCACATAGACACATAGACATAGAGTTTCATAGGGCTCATGTTCCTGTGCATAGAATAGAATAACAAGTATTTAAAATATTTGTAATATTGTTTCCTTCCATTATGTACCTTGTTATGAGAATTCTTATTAGATGACTCTGAAAGACTCAAGAAGAAAGGAAGAATTATCAAAAAACCAATATCTCCCTTCTTTCTTCAATGGGGTTTTCTATTTAGTTTTTGATCAATTGAAGGAGATTTCACACACACACACTGGTTACAAGTGATGTAACAATACTGAATTTAAGGTTAAAAATCCATTCGTGATTTATTATTATAATTTGGTTAAAAATGCTTTTCCCATTGATATCCTCATTTTTAAGAAAACAAAAACCATCCCTAAATTTCTCCAGTTCCCTTTAACAAAAGCACACTGCTATAGAAACAACTACTATTTCTAAAATACCAATGAATTTTCTTTATGTATTTTATCTGGAGTACCTGGAAAATACTGCTACATGTTTGTATTTGACTTCACTAGTATCATTCAAGAGAAGAAGGAATGATTTGTATGTGATCTCTTGGTTGGACAGTAGATGTAATTGTGTTCTCTAATGAGACTTATCAATTGGATTGGATTGGCTACCAAACCCCAGTAGTACTTTACACATCAAAACAATACAATCTGTCACATTCTACATTTTAGTGACCCGTAGCATTCATACATTTCAGAAACTGTTTCCCCATTGATTCAGCTATCCGAGTGTCAATGAAAAATACCATATCCAAAGCTTACACTTTAGCATATTCTTAGATGGATATTTCTGTATAGAGTGTGGTACTTGGTTACTGCTTCTAGCTATCAAAAAAGACATTGTAACCATAGATACCAAAAATAATTTAAACCTGAATCTTAAAAGCAAAACAGTTTCACCTGTAAATATTTTGATGAGAAAAATGATGGTGATCTGATAGAAAGGGAAAAACATATGATATGCAAACACTGTTTATGAAAATTAGGAGTGCTCTCTATGTTATTCTATGGATTATACCAGTTTTAGAACAGTATTAAACAAACCCAATATTAGATGGAAACTTGTAAGCTGCTCCAGGCCCACCTGTCAAAGCTAATCCTTGTATTCTTATTTTGATTCATTTGCATACACACACACACACACACACACACACACACACACACACATCCTATTATCTTTGGGGAAATTATGATGTTCTTGTTCCTAAAATAAAATAGAAAAATAAGATATTGTGAAGTGTACTACTTTCAAGGACTAATACAGTAAATTCTATCTTTCCATCCTAATGAACAAAAGTTTCAGATGAGGATGGGTCATCAGAAATTTTAACAATGCTGCACTTTTAAATTTTGAATAGATACATTTTCTGGAACTACGTGCTTCCTTGATTTTGGATTATTGCATTATTAAATTGGTTGAAATTATGTCTGAGAAGATAAGAACAAAGAAAAATACACTGATTGTCATAAGCATCTATTATGTCCTTTCTGCAGACATTGGATTTGATTGTGGGGTGTGATTTTTTTTTAAGGCTTTCTCTTTCTCTAAGTCCAGAGGTATCGCCATTTCCCAAGATACAATGCTTGACATTATCCCCAACAATCTAATCAAAAGATTAAAAAATAGATTGGGTGATCTCTGAATGTTTCATTTTGTTTCCTCCCATCCTTACTCTAGTGGTTTAAGGAAGGTAACTTCAGAGCCTAAAACTGCTACATAGAAATAGGGAGGGTGTACTATAGTAGTCCTTGAAAGTAGTACACTTTATAATAACATCTTTTATTTCTCTATTTTATTTTAGGTTTTTAGATCAAGTAAAGGTGGGGTTTTGAGATATATAGTTGTCTTGAGTAAAGCATGATAGTAGGATATATACATGTTTTTCTTTTCACCAATCTGATTGTTTTTGAATCTAGCCACATGTACTCTTAAAGTACTGAGTTTCTTTTAAAAAAAATGATCCAATTACTTGAGAAAAGAAAAGGGCATAAAATAAATTAGAAACAATGTATAATGAAACTTCTTACTGCTAAGGTTGTTTGTCATTCAGCATATGAATCTTACACTATATTTAGGTATATCATATACTATTATCAGTGAAAACATCTCAGGTTGGTGCTCTGTTAATTTAGCTAATGGCCAGTCTGATTTATTTTACAGACTGTAGGGCACAATTAGGATTAAATTAAGGGATTTTGAAGTCTTAAACTAGGATAACCTGGGTAAGAGCTATACCTCAAATTACTTGCTTAAAATTCAACTGTGTTATGCAGGAGAGGGATTCAAATTTTTAACAACTGGTTCTGTGGGTGTGGCTTGGGTGGTGGGCATGGCTTGGTGGCCATGTGACTGGCTGGGCGTGGCCAACTCAATATTACTCACATCGAGGCATGCATCTCCTTGCCTGGCCTCTCATGACTGGGGGGATGCTGCAACAGTCGTAAGTGTGAAAAATGGTCATAAGTCACTTTTTTCAGTGCCATTTTAACTTTAAATGGTCATTCCACACAAGCAAAGTACCAGCAAAGGAGGGGAAAGAAACCTCTAGAGACGTTCCTGAAACAGAAAGTCAAGTCCTGCCAAGAATGTAATAAGGGTTAACAGAGAGACAGTTTCTGTAAGCAACACCAGAATGTTTTCTTCCTGCCTTCCTTACAGGATTAGGCCAGTAATTTCTTCTAACAATCGCTTCTCCAAACTGCTTAGAATGTTAACAACCGGTTCTAGCGAATAGGTGCGAACTGGTAGAATCCCACCCCTGATGTTATGTTAGCTTAAAATTACATAGCATGCAAATGTTAACAATCTCACTTAGATATTGAATAAAAAATGAGGAAATTCAGTGATGATTAACTTCAAAGATGGAATAAGAATGGCATTAAAATGGAAATACTCTACTATATATGATATACTGTACTGTAGATTTACTTGATAGTAGTTGAATCTCAAAAGTGATGTAAGGATGGCATACAATTACATACCTCTTCAGTTGACTTCCTGCAAAATGGAGACATAACCAAGAAGAAAAATTGTTAAGAAATATATATCTGCCTGAAATCTAATATTTGGGTAAAAGACTATTTGCAAGAATATTCAAGGCTGCACAAAAATGAAATAATACAGTGATATTTAGGGAAAAATGTTATGCTTTATGAACTCTGAATGTTTTCTTGTACAATAATTCAATAAGACCCATATCAGTCCATTAAACCAATGGATATTTTTTTCATTCATCCATTCAGGAGACATTTGAATGAAAAAAAAAAAGAGAGAGAGAGAATGAATGAATTAGATAGAAACAATTTACATATTATTGGAAGAATCATAAAATAATTGCCACTCGGTACTTTTCCATTTTTAAAGTGGTTCACAGTTTTGTTTGTTCTTTGACCTTTTAGATCCCAATTGCTGCTTTTGATTTCACTTTGAGAGAAATACTATAGGCTATTCCTTGTTTTGAACATATCTATCATTTTAAAGAAATGAGGAGAAAATCATTTTTCATACTTTTTTGTGAACTTCTCACCTAATTTTACAATGCAATTCACATATCCAATACACACAAAAATTGATACATGTGGAAAGTTGCTTACAAAAAGTATTGTTTTAAATAAAATTGCTTGCAAAAATCTGTACTGTCAGAACGGTTTCATAGGTAATTTTGTGTTTTGCTGAGAAGGAATTGTTCCAATATCCCTGGAGAAATTTTATGACAATATGGATATATTGTTTTGGTATCAGCACTTTTAGTTTAGTTTGAGTGTGAGTTTCAAGATGCATTTTGTGATATTAGTCATTTAAAGGGCCTATTTAAAGTATGATTAATTCTATATTCAAACCATGTGTTTTAAGTTAAGGAAATATTTAAATTACAGATTAGTCTTTATTGATTGGTGTATTATTGTTGAAAATAAATAAAAGTGCTGCTTTAAAATCTATCCAAACTGTTTTCATTTCACTAGGCTGTGACTTTGTTTTATTGATTATCTCTTCTTTCTACCTCAGCCTAAGTAGTCTATTTCTTGTGCGGAAAATCATTCTAGTAGATATGACAATGAGAGTCAACTTAAAGCTTGTAAATGTTATTAGATGGTGAAATGGTCATGTAATGTTATTAGAGCTGCATTTTACAATATAGTCATGATTTTAAATGGTTTGATCCAAACAAAAGCATGCTACATTGGTAGTCTTGTTAGCAAAAACTCAAAACTGTGATAAGATCACTGTTTAACCTCAAAAAAAATCAGTATAAAAAAATGGAATAGACTGAATTAGTGACACTGAAAGAAAATGCCAATGTCATACATATATTAACAGGAATCCTATCACATTTCTCACCTGCCCTTCGCTTTAATACTTTGGTACCACTTCATTTTAATGCATGAGTTCCCTGAGGTCAATGAATAATACATATATACATACTGCTACATAGCATGTTTCCTGTGTACAATTTTACCTTGTACCACATTTTCATAGAGACTTTTAATTTTTCCTTTGTCACCCACATATATACAAATGATGCTATGCCAAAAATGTTTTCTACTTTTTTATTTTTAATCACCATTCTCATTCATTTTTAAAAAAAAAATGACTAGAAAAATCTTTCAGAATTCTCACTAGTGAGAATATCTTGTTCTTAACTGGGATATATATGTATATATATATGTCTAGGTGTGTTTGGGTCTTTTCCCATGTAAGATTAAGAATATCTTGGCAATGTTTCAGCGAAGTCCCACTCACCATCCTCAGTCTGTTGTTTTCGGCTTCGTGCCAGTGCAAGCAGTGTGTGATTGGAGCTGCCGTCTGACTATAAATACTGGTGGTGGGTGCTGGTGTGCTGGGCTGGTTGGCTTTGCTGCTGCCTCTTGATTGGTTGATGGAGTTGATGTTGGTATAATGGGCTGTGTGATGGCCTTGTGAGTTTTATTGTGGAGATATCCTGGATCTTGTGTTGTAATCTCCTGGGTTGTTTGTTTTGTAGTTATCTTTCTTCCATTAGCCTCCTGTGTAGTAACAGTTTGGGTAATGGGTTGTGTGATGACCTTGTGAGATTTATTGCTGTGGTATCCTTGGTCTTGTGCTGTGATATCCTGGGTCATTTGCTGTGTTGCAACTTCTTGAGTTCTTGTGGTGTAATTTCCTGGGTTTTCTGATGAGATATCCTGAGCGGGTGGCTGTGATGTAGCATTCTGGGTTTTAGTCTGGCTTCGAGTTTGAGGTCTGTGTTCTTGGCATGTGTCAGCTTGTTTGGTTTTGGTGGTTGTCCTTCGTTTATATGATCGGCTTGGCTCTGGGTCTGATGAGGGGGATTGGTGGTGGTGTCCCATGTTGTTTATATATGTGTGCGTGTGTGTGTGTGTGTGTGTGTGTTTTCTGAGGTTCTCGCGGGTATTTGTATGTGGATCTTTGGTTATTCGGGTTTTCTCCCGCATAAGATTGGAAGTATCTAGGCAACGTTTCAATGAAGTCTCATTCATCATCTTTAGGCTTGGTCTTCAGCTCTGTGCTTCTCAGAGTGATGTGAGCTTGCAGCTGCTTCTTCCTTTTAACTGCTAGTGGGGGTGTGACTTGATTGGATGGGGGCTTGGCTGTGTTCTGATTGGTTGGGGTTTTGGCTGGAGGCATGTTCTGTTCAGGTGGGGGCTTGGTTGTGCTCAGCTTAGACTTAGTTGCTCGGGAATTTGAGCTGGTTAGCTGTGATCTTGCTGTTTGGCTTCGAGTTCATGGTCGTGCTGCATCTTCATGGTGGGGGTCAGTTCGCTTCATGTATGGCTCAGTAGGGTTGAAGTGGGTAGTGATGCAGCTGCAGTGTGGCTTCCTGTCTGTGGTCGTGTCTCATCTTCTGTGTGGGTGTGAGTCTGCTTTCTACATGGAAGTGTGGTGGTGGCATCTTGTGTGGCTCTCAGGGGTGTGGGTCTGGTGTCATTCTTCATGTTAGGTACTCGTCTGTTCATGAGGGCGGGTTTCCAAATGGCTGGTAGGTGGGACGTATCATCTCATTTATTCATGCTGTGTGGGCATTTTTCTATCTCTATGGCTTCTCTGATTATTCTGCTGCTGAATTTTTCGGTTTTGGTGATAGTTCTGGTATTTTTAAAGTCAATCTCATCTCCTGTGGCTTTGAGGTGTTGGACTAGGGAAGAGGTCGGTTCTTCCTTTTTGATTGAGTTCTTATGTTCTTCAATGCGTGCACTTATTCTTCTGTTAGTTTGTCCAATGTATGTGGTGGGGCAGGCAGTGCAAGGAATTTCGTATACTCCTTGATTTTCTAACTCGATTTTGTCCTTAGGGTTTCTTAGGATGGTGGATATCTTTCTGTTTGTGCAGAATGCTGTCTTAATGTTGTGTTTTTGGAGGATCTTGCTGATTTTGTTTGTAGTGCCTTTTATATATGGGAGGAGGGCTTTGCCATTCTCTTGTTCTCTGTCTTGGATTTTGGTTGGGGTTTC
Organism: Hydrophis major; assembly: GCA_033807585.1. NCBI lineage: Eukaryota > Metazoa > Chordata > Lepidosauria > Squamata > Elapidae > Hydrophis > Hydrophis major. Next base: position 157,500,333 of record CM066329.1, on the reverse strand, counting down.
TTTTTGGATTAGGTGGGTGATCTTCTTTCTTTGGAATCCATTGGCTGTCAGCATGCCAGTGAGAGTGTGTAGTTCGGTCTCCAGGTGTTGTTCGTCAGCTAAGCATTTTGTTCTGGAGATGAGTGTCTTGACTACGGAATTGATCTGTGCTGGGTGGTGGTGTGAGAATGCGTGTAGATAGCAGTTTGTATGTGTTTTCTTCTGGTAGATGGTGTGTTCTAGGGAGCCATTGGATTTTTTGTATACCAAGACATCTAGGAAGGGAAGTTGGTTGTTAGCTTCTGTTTCCATGGTGAATTGTATTTTGGGGTGTAGGCTGTTGAGGTGTGTGAGGAAGTTGTTCAGTTTTTTTTTCCTGTGTGGCCAGATTATGAAGGTGTCATCTACGTATCTGAGCCAGAGTTTGGGTTTGTGATCATATTTTTCTAGAGCTTGTGTTTCAAAATGTTCCATGTAGAGGTTAGCGATGACAGGTGAGAGGGGTGATCC